>JAJHPE010000001.1:7267473-7456350 GCA_024447655.1 Carex scoparia
AAAAGGTTTAATTGGGGTACAACTGAATTTAGATGACAATAATCATGATCGCAAATAATCGATGAATAATTTGGAGTTACTCGATGCTTAACTGAGAAGTTAAGCTTAGTAAGGACATGTTACCTAATTGGTGCTATAATTGGCCTCAGTTGCATATGTGAGGTTTACCTTGTCATGAAACTCATAATTTATCTATTTCAATTGTAGATGCATCAAAATGTTGAGCAAGATGCCAAGTTCTAGAGACAGGAGAGGTAGCACAGTTGGCTAGGAGAGAAGTTCTAGGATTGTTGGTTACCCAAAAGTCGAGAGTTCGATTCCCCCTCACGACTTTGCAGCTTCTGCGAAGATTTTCAAAAAAGATGCCAAGTTCTACATGAATCATGCTATCATATATAACTCTAGGGACATTTCCAATGCTTCCAAAGAGTCTTGATTCTTTAGACAATTGAGAGTTCCAATTAGAAAAGAGATGGACGATGTGAACATTCTTTTGATGTTATAACTGACTTTGTAGTACTATGTTGATGATTAATTTGTTTAGTCATTATTTTGTTAGGATAAATTTGTAGAGGGTATTTTAGGAATTGGTCTTTGTAATTTGTAAAATACGTCTTATGTTATAAAAGACCGGCTTTATTGCATGCTGTTATGTAAGATCCGCTTATTGTAAACATGTTGAATATTTTATTTTATTATTTGTTATTCAGTTCATGTGTTTCTTATACATTTTTATAAGCTGGATATCACTATGTATGTATATAGAAATATTTAATTAATGAGTAACAATTAGAAACATGAGTAGCATTTAGGGATACTCATAACACTTCTTTATTAATCATTTAGCATTTTTTTATCAACTTTTTTTTAATATGGTTTCTTAATTATAGAAACATGATGCGAAAAAGTATTTAGCATTTAGGGATACTCATTTTTTTTTTTTGTTTCAATTGAAACGACTAACAGGGTGTTAATTATTTCTGGCTAATCCGACAAAAAATAATCCTAGCTAAATTTCACTGTACTTCTTCAGGTACCTTATTATTTTGATTTATTTCCCCTATAAATCATTCCATAAATTCATAGGTTTGCTGCGCATTTTTATTTCTATTTTTTATCTCTCTTTTAAAATAATGGGTTCAGTAATCGAAAAGATTACCCAAAAAGGATCTAATAATGAACTTGCTCTCAAGCAAGAGATTTTTAAAAATGCTAGTTTGGCAAATGTCACAAATGTGACTGGCGTCGAACAGAAAAAGAGGCCCACTTCCAGAGAGCAGGATTTTTCTGTCCCTGAGTCACTGAAACATAGGCCACACCAAAACTAAAAAACAATATTTAAATTTATAAACCCGTCTGGACCCACTTGTCAGTCTCACTGGGGACAGAAAAATCCTGCCCCCTGAGGAACAGGTGATCTCTGTCCAATATCCACTACTATATTTCTTTCCTTTTTTTTCCTTTTTTTTTTCTTTGTGTGTGAGGAGCTTGATAAAAATTCTGAGAGCATCCAAAGCTGAGGTGACGTTGGTTTTATTTCACTACTACAAAAATACATTTGTACACGGACTTTAACTGGAGAGCTACACGGATTTGAAAACATGTGCAATACTGGGTGTAGGAAAGTTCACCATTTACACACGGATAATTATCCATGTACAATTATACTAATCCTACACGGATTATTTTATCAAAAGCTGTGTGGAAAGCCTCACAAAGTACATCTCCCAGCACGAGAGCTACACGGTTTTTTAATAAAAATCCGTGTAGGAATAGTCTTCCCACACGAATTTTTATTAAACAATTGTGTGGCTTCCTTCCCTAGCTACACGGCTTTTGTTCAAATATCCGTGTAGGATTTTCATTTTTTTTTTTTGTAATTTTTTTTGTTTTTGGCTAGTCTCCAATTTTGCTAGCCATTAAATGATATACAATTAGAATGTTTTTTACCCAGCACAGATAAAAATTGCCAAAATATAAAATAACAATTCAAAATTGATAATTACACAAATTAATTTAAACAAATCCATATTCTTGGGTACAAAATTCAGAAATAAACCATCTTGACCACATTCCTCTCACTTCGTTGACTTGCCCGGGTGAGTAAGCGGCTTGTCTCCGGTTATACTACAATTATAATTTGAGTCAGTAACGAGAGACGGATCGAATTATTGAAAAGAAAAATGGAAACTAATTTTTGCAAAAGCAAACTAATTTTAATTAAACCCTAATTTTAATTAGCAAACTAATTTAAAATTTTGCATTTTGTATTCCTTAGAGAGGCATACATTTGCATTCTATTCTATGTAAATATGGGCATCCAGTGGTATTCCTTAGAGAGGCAGCAAGAGAGGTACCTTAGAGACAGTTGGATTCTATGTAAATTACCAAAAGTCTACAAACAAAAATTAGAGGAAGAAGTGAACTGACAAAAGAAAGAGAGAGAGGCAGCAATGGAGGCGCACACACCACCTAAACCCTGACAAAAGAAAGAGAGAGAGAGACAAAGAGAAGAGAGAAGAGAAAGCGCGGCGGACCAGAGGGGTTTTGAACTCGGACTTGGAAGAATTTCAAAATCAGAGGAGGAAGAAGTGAACTAGGGACTTATAAAATTTTGGAAGACATAATCTAATTTTGAACTGCTACAAGGATTCCTACACGGATTTTTATTACAAATTCGTGTGCAATTGGTATCCTACACGGATATTTAAGTACATATCCGTGTAGCTCTCCTCTTTTCCTACACGGTTTTTATGTAAATATCTGTGTAGGAATACTCTTTCAACACGGATATTTACATAACTATCCGTGTAGGAAAAGATCGGTACAAATTCTTTGGAGGGACAGGCCTATTTATTTCAAAGCATGCGCGTCCTATTTAATTAATTACAATTTTAAAATTGAATATACCGAAAATAAACACAGAAAAACGAAGAGTCGCCTTAAACCCTATATATCCTCAGAATCGGTTCCTCTTAAACCTATCTTAATTTCTCCAATTCATGAAAAAATGTCGCATGTCACAGAAGAACAACTCTGTTGCGGCACCACCACCACCTGTTGAGGCACTACCACCACTTCCAGAGGATTTCATGCCGGTGCCTTGGATCCCACCCGGTTACAAACGACCACCACCAGGTTATCCCAGAAGTCGGCCATGGCCACCATGGCTGAACCGCCCACATCGCAGCCCCAGGGGCCATCCACCACCGAAGCCCTACATTCGTCGGACAAAGAAAAAATCTGTTGTTTAGAGTTTCTTTTTCTTTGGTTATTGTAGGAGTTTCTTTTTTTTTTGGGTTTTATTATATCAATTTTTGGGTAACTTTTGTAATATATATCAGTAGTAATATATGAAAGTTTACTTGTTTACATTTTTGTTCTTCTGTATTTATTTTATATATTAGTTGTACAAAAGTTCATTTTTATTAGTGTAGGAATATGAATAATAACAAAATATGAAAACATCCGTGTATTTAAATAATATCAAAATATGAAATTTACATTTCACAGCAATGAAAAAATCTACATAAGTTCATTTTTATATTTAAATAATAACAAAATATGAAATTGAAAGTATATTATATTTAAAAAATTAAAAATAGGGAATCCTACACGGATATTTAACTACATATCCGTGTAGGAATATGAATAATATAATAAAATATTTATATTATATCATATTTAATAAAATTTCACATCCGTGGGCTATCCTACATGGATATTTAACTGAATATCCGTGTAGGAAGATGAATAATATAATAAAAAAAAATTATATTACTTCATATTTAATAAAATATAGATTTTAATAATCTATATTTTGTATAATTTAATGTTTTCCATAAAAAAAAGAACTAATCAAAATATTTATAATTTCTAAAAAGAACTTGTCAAAATATGACATAAATTGCAAAATGTAAAATTAATGCTCTTCATAAAAAAATCACAAGAAAATATTGCATGACTATAAATATCCGAAGTAACATTAAGATGGTACTGAATTTTCCTTCGTTGATTTTACTCTGAGTGGAGGATTCAGTATCATTTCCAGGAAATACTTTGAATCCTCCATCTCAGAGTAAAATCAAGAGAGGAAAAACTTTGAACTATCCAGTGGAGAGAGGGTGACCAAAATGCTGCAGGAGGAAGCAATAAAACCCAAAATGACCTTTCCTACACGGATTTGTAACTGCAAATCTGTGTAGCTCTCTCCATAAATATACACAGCTATTTAAATTAAAAACGTGTGAGAATCACCATTCCTACACAGATATTTAATTAAATATCCGTGTAGCTATCTAACATTCCTACACAGATATTTAATTAAATATCCGTGTAGGAAGGGTGATTCTAACACGGGTTTTTCGCGATACTGTTTTTTAATGAAAAATCCGTGGAGAATTCTTAGAGATATCGTTGATCATTGGAAAAATCTTATTTGGTACACGGTTTTATTTAAAACAGAAAAAAAAATCCGTGTACAACAGCAGTGTAGGAAGCACCTTTTAATTTTGTAGTAGTGTTTGTAGTGTCTCCTTGTGGTTTCAACTTTCAAGTGGACAGAAATGCTAGAGTTTCTAACATAATTTTCTCTGGTCAAAAGAGCAGCGTTCACCACTGATTTCATATCTTCTTAGGAGGTGAGGAGTAGAAAGATAGGAAGCGTATGTCCACCAAAAACAAAGAAAAATATGAATGGAAAGGAAGAAGAAGGTAGTTGGATTAGCTAATATTTGTGGATTAGAAATTCATGCCAAAAAGTTGAAGGAATAATAGGGATATCAATTTCAATTGGTTTTTAAAAATTAGGAACATGGGAAACATCAATGAAACAGAAAGTAATAAAAGTACTGATTGCTTGTAAAAAAATTGGAGAATGAAAATTTGTTCGAGGTATATACAAGCATGTTCTTCATTATGTATTCCTAACTATCATCCCAATCCCTTTCAACACAAACTTTCATATTCTAACTTCACTAGTTTTAATAATACAAGAAAAACAAGCTCTATATATATATATATGGGAAATTCATACTTTGTATGTTCATTTCATATTTAAAAAAATATTATGTAAATTATAAAATTTGATTTGTTCTCCATCATTTAGACATGATATGTCTCAAATTTGAATATATTTGATTATTTGTCAAAAAATCGCTCATTTTCAAATCAGCAGAAATTTGATACATGTCTTACTAAAATAATGGACGCATCTAAAATTTTAGTTTTTTTTTTTCAAAATTTGAACAATACTTTTAAAAATATCAACTGAATACACTATAAAAATCTGATGTAAGCCAAGATTACTCAAATATAATGAATTCTGGTATCATATGTTTGGCAACGTTTGTTAGTGAAACGAAAATGTATACACTGTAGTTCGAAATAAAAAAAAATCTTTCACTATTATATAGGGGCAGCCGGGCAGGGCTACTTTCAATGAATGGAGGTCAATTGACTCCATTTATTTGAATTTTTTTTTATTTATATACAATTTTCTATATAGTCTAGGATAAAATGCTATAGATACGATAATACTAATCCTCATTTGCAGTATGAAAATTTTATATGATTGACCCACATAATTTAAAAGATTGGCTCCACCTCTGCTGTTATAAGAAATAAGAAATAAAAGTTACTCTTTCATCTCTTTCACTTTTTTCTATAATGCTTGAGAATATATTTGGAAAAAAAAAAAAAAGTAGGATGTTGATGTTAGTATATAAGAATATTTATTACTTTAATTGTTCAGACAATGATATGTTTTTTGACTAGTAGGACCAAAACGACTCCAAGTCTTTGCAAGATTTCGACTTTTTGAGGCACTCTACAAGTAGCAAAATATAAAACAGATTGAGGGTAGAGTTGAAGCGACATGAAACCAAGTAAAAGCTATTTGCTACATGTTTTGGTTCACAAAAAAATGATGCAGAAGGACTACTGGTCTCAATTTAATTCCTTTCTTTAATTTGAGAAACGAAGTACATTTCAGAGACTGCAGAGCACTTGAAACATATGCAACTATGCACCTCTACTGGTTTTCCATTTTTCTGTCACTATGTTTCACCTCTGTATCTTTGCCACTGAATTCTGTGGCACATGGAGGAGGTGAAACAGGTAACACTTCAGATTGCAAATCCGTTCCATACCCTTTCGGAGCACCGGGTTTTGCATTAGAAGGTTTCGAGGTCATTTGCACAAGCACCCCAATAGAAAATCGCACTAAAAGTTATAACCCTTATTGGAACTCGAAAGGCAAGCCAAATCCCTCGCTTCAGTTACATACTGGTACATATCTCATTCAAAACATTTCTTTGCAGGGTCAAGTGAATATTTTCACTGGACCGATCTACCAACAGTGTAATGATAATGGAACTGAAACTCTTCGTCATGGAAATGGCTGGCTAAATTTGACTGGTACTCCGTTCACACTGTCGAAAAATGATACAACTTTCGTTGTCCTCGGGTGTGATGATATTGTACTGATAGAAGGTGTTGCTGGAGATAGTAACAGTACTGGTAACAATATCAGGAGGGGTGGTTGTGTGGCATTTTGTAGTACTCCTAGCAGTAGAATTGATAAATCTTGCTCTGGTCTTGGGTGCTGTCAGATGCCATTACCAGGGCAAGGAGACCTAAAGAGCTTTGAACTGAATTTGTTTAAAGTTCCGAATACTGGAGTCAGGCAACTCACAAATTGTAGTACAGCATTCTTTACAATGCACAATGAGTTTTTATTCAGAGCAACACACTTTGATAACAGCGGGTACTTTAATGATAACCAAGCTGATCACGTTGTAGTTCTGAATTGGGCAATTGGAGAAAAGTCCTGTGAGGAAGCCCAGAAAAATTTAAGTTCTTTTGCTTGCAAGAAAAACAGCCATTGCTATGATTCACCGAACGGTGCGGGATACTTGTGCAATTGCAACCCAGGATATGAAGGGAATCCTTATGATCAAGGTGGTTGCAGTGGTAAGTACTAAGTACACATATGCCAAATTTAATAATATAACTATATAAGAGCAGCTTGAAAACTAAATTGTAGACTATATATGCAAATCCAAAACTTATCTCACTGCATACATAATTACAATATAATTGATTTATAAGAGGATATTAATTAATATTGATTAATAGTATATTTTGTCTCTGACAGTTTATTGTGTCTCTTGTGGATTCTGTAGATATTGACGAATGTCAGAATTCCGAAAAGTGTATGGGACCCTGTACCAACACAAACGGAAGTTTCATATGTGGTTGCCCTTCAGGAAAGACTGGACCCGGTTGCAGCAAGAAGGCATATACACTTGATGTTATTTTGGGTATGCAATTCTCATTTTTCTAATCAAAGATTCTTGAATTAATCTTTTATGTCTCTGTCTCTGTGTGATATCATTATTGTTGAATGTATATATTCCCATAAAGACTAAACACATTACACCACCACGTGCACATGCACTCGTTCTTACGGGATATAAGTCTATAACGACAACTGCATTTACAGTTGTGAGTTGTGACATGACAATTGAGAAAATTGGTGGTATATTCAATATAAAATGAAGTATATAAAACAAAACAAATAGCACTTAAAACTCTTCCAAAATATATGAACTGGTAATTTAATACTAGCGCGATGTTATGTTTTAAATGGAAGGCAATAAACTAAAAGATCGCAATGACTATTCCTCCGGGTGAATTTTATTTACTTGTTAAAACTATCCAATTGTTTCTAAATTCTTATAGTGACATGCAGAGTTTTCTCTACATTGTTGATCATTTACATAATTTCTTGTATTGCAATATGATAATCTTTCTTTCCACTTGCCTTAATTAAAATGTAATGTGGTGTAGGAATATGTCTTTGTCTTGTTTTCGTCTTGGCGATGGCAAGTTTCTACACTTATTCAAGACTACAAAGAAGAAAACTATTTAAAATGAGATCCGAGTTCTTCCGACAAAATGGAGGTTGGATCTTACAACAAAGACTCGCTTCTCAAGGTATTGATTCGACAACAAAGATATTCACCGCAGAAGAACTCCAAAGAGCCACAGATGACTACAGTGAAAACAGAATTCTTGGTCAAGGCGGATACGGCACTGTTTACAAAGGCGTGCTTTCAAACGAGCAAGTGGTTGCCATAAAGATATCTAAACTCATAGATGAGAACCAGGTAGAACAGTTTGTAAATGAGATTACCATATTATCACAAATAAATCATAGAAATGTTGTCAGACTCCTGGGTTGTTGTTTAGAGACCCAAGTTCCATTATTGGTATATGAATTCATATCCAATGGAACCCTGTCTGAGCACATTCACAGTCAAAATTGTTTGCCATGGGAAGATCGCTTAAGAATATCCAGAGAAACCGCGCATGCAATCGCATATTTGCATTCGGCTGCTTCCTTTCCTGTCATACATAGAGATATAAAATCTAGCAACATACTTCTCGACGAAAACTATACCGCTAAAGTATCTGATTTTGGTGCTTCGAGATCGGTCCCCTTTGACCAAACTCATGTAACTACTCTAGTTCAAGGGACTCTGGGATATTTAGATCCCGAGTACTTCTACACAAGCCAACTAACAGAAAAAAGCGATGTGTATAGTTTCGGTGTTGTTCTCGCTGAGTTGCTAACAGGACAGAAGCCCATCTCTTTTGCTCGGCCCGAGGAATGTCGTAATCTGGCCACATACTTTGCATCATTGGTTGACGAGGGTCATCTAATCCAAGCGATGGAGCCACGTCTCCTAAAGGAGGCTAAGTTTGATGAGCTACATTTTGTGGCGCATCTCGCAAGAAGGTGTGTTAATGTGAAAGGAGAGGAGCGTCCGACTATGAAAGAGGTCGCATTGGAGCTAGAAGGATTGACGAAGCCTTTAAAGAAAAAAATTAATGATGAAAACATTCAAAAAAGTGAAAGGTTGATTGAAGAAACAGGGAGTACCAGTACAATCAGTGTAGTCTCAGAGAGTAGCAGACAGTATAGCCTTGAGCGTCAATTGTTATCTATCAATATTGAACACGCAAGATGATAGATTGTTAAACTTAATCTTATATTTTTTTTTTATTTGCTAAAACTTCTTTTTACTTGATAATAATGTCTTTAGGCTAGCTGGATTGTTTCCTTTATTTATGATCATTCCCTGTATTGAAAAATTCTATTCTGATTATTGAAAAGAAAATAGGTCATGTTTGGTTGTGGCCAAAATCATGAAATAAAGGGTTTAGCAGGCCTAAGTTAAGCCCCCAAATATTATTTAATTAAGTCAGACTAAGATCGAATAAGCCGAACTTTATAGGTTGGCTTAAAGTACAAAAATTAAGCCAGATGGTTTAACATTTAGTCCTCCTGTAGCCTAACCTATTTTTCTTTTCCTTTTTATCGTACAATCTTGCATTGTGTATACTTGGAATCTCTTGTTTGATCATAAATTGTGGTGTATTTTTTTTCTCTTCTTACTTGATTTCATTTATTGAAAATAGTTAACAATTAACCAGCTTGATTACTTGAGAAGATTAGTTTTTCTTAAAGCAAAAGCACTTAATTTTCACATTTAGCAATAGACAAATTAAAAAAAAAATGTATTTGAATCTAGCATAGACAAAATTAAAAATGGACCCGCATGAACTCTTGTTTACATAGACAAATTAAAAAA
Source organism: Carex scoparia (assembly GCA_024447655.1). NCBI lineage: Eukaryota > Viridiplantae > Streptophyta > Magnoliopsida > Poales > Cyperaceae > Carex > Carex scoparia. Next base: position 7,277,133 of record JAJHPE010000001.1, read on the forward strand.
AAAAAAAAAAAACACAATCAATGAACCAGCTTGATATCATTTAGTATATATATATAGACAAATTAAAAAAAAAAAAAAAAAAAGATTAGACCTAGCATGAACTCTTGTAAGATATTGTTAGTATGCAATTGCATTTGAATCTTGTTTGAAATTATGCAATTATATTATTTCACATTCCTTCTGTTATTTTTTTCTGTTATATATGTTTGAAATTATACGATTCTGTAATTTCTTTGTAGTAATTATACGACTCTTGTATTTTTTTTGTGTTATTTCTCATTAGCGTTTTTCCATTATTTCTCATTCCTTGCAATAGAAACATGTGACTTGTAATTTTGTACTACTATATTTCAACTGTAATTAAGTTAGTACTATAAAGATAAGTAATAAAAATTGAAATTATTCAACTTTTGCAGTATATGCAATCAAGTAAGATAAGTAAATCAAACAAATAAAAATAAAAAGTTAATGGATATGATAAGCCAAAAAGAAAAAAAAGTTAACCGGAATCCAAATTCATCTATTTTGCCAATTGAAATACACCCCTCTGATCAAGAAACATTTTAAATACTAATTTGGGGAGAGGATGAAAACAAAACGAGACATTATAAAGTATATGTAGGATTAATATAAGGAAATATAAAATATACTGTAATATCATATAATGTATGAATCTTTAAGATGTGAATGGGACAGTATCCGCAAAGGTAAAAAGTAATTAGCTATCTGCGAGAGTACACTGATAAAAAAATTAAAAAAATGTTATTTCTTAACGTGTTGGTATTATTGATAGAAGCATCCGTGACGATACCCTCACGAATATTGTCGTAGATACTTTTCCATTCTTATAGTAGTATGCATGTTGCTTTGCTTTCCCTATGTTGTTCGTATTTAAAATTTATAGTCATGTACTATTTCATTTATTAAGTGTTGATTATATGGTTGGGTTATCAATTTCTTTCTTTTTTTTTATAACGCTTTTTTATTATTGTTAAAATGAATATTTTTAGCAAAAACATGCATTTATCCTTGTAAAAAAATTCTTCGTAATAAATAAAGAAAGAAAGAAAAATGTAAAGAAAATGTATTAATTAGAGGACAAATGCACAGCTATTTCGTTATAGCAAAATTTGTTTAAGAGATTGTTATTACCTTGTAGTTTTTGGTTAACAGAATTATAATGAGTAACTCATCTTGAAAATTAAAAATTTATTTGAGTCAAGATTTCAAAAATGAATGCTCAAACTTTCAATACCATATTGAAAAAAATTCTATCTCATGTCCTTCATTGTGCAATACTCACCAGTAAATCTTGACTCCAATAATTATTTTATTACATTATATTATGGTAATTGAAAAAAAAGTAAAAAAAAATAGTATAGTGCACTACTACAAAAAAAGGACATCATACACTGCACATTGTACACGAATTTGGCTATTTTATATAAAAACCGTGTACCAAACAGGTTTTTCCCAGAGCCCAAAATATCTATCATAATCCTACATGGATATAATTTGAAGAATCAGTGTACAATTGTTTTGGAAAAATAACCGTGTGGAAATGAACAATTTCTACACGGATTTTTCATTAAATATCCGTGTAGGAATGTTTAGAGAGCTACATAGATATTTAATGAAATATCCGTATAGGAAAGGGTTATTGGACACTAGTTTTTTACTTAATTAGTATTTGAGAAAAATTTAGCAGCATTTTTCCTTAACTCCCTAAGTATGCGTGTGGACCACATACTCGTAAGAGCAATAAGAAGAAATATTATCGAACTTTTCTCAAATACTAATTAAATTTCACTAACATGTGTTCACATCCTAAATGAGTTACAATATTCAAAGAGCAGTCCCAAACCGGAGACTATCCAAAATTAATCCCTATTGGATTAGTTTTGAACGGTCATGGACCTAAAAGTATATTAATAGGCCGGTTATTGAACAACAATACACTAATTAATCTTAACAAATCAAGCATGCATGCATTAATCAAATCCTAAATCCTATTAACAAGTAATTAACAGAAAATTAAAGAAAGAAAAGAGAAATATTACTAACCTTAGCAAGATAGAGAGTAGAAAATCACAACTAATTCAATAATCTCAGATCCCAGCTGCGCAGAAATCAATGAATAGCCAATACAGAGGAGAGAGAATAATATTGGATCAAAACAGCACTGGAAGAGAAGACATTTTATCTCATTAAAACCCTACACATCCTTTTCTACACGGATATTCATACACTGGATTTTTGTATTAAATATTTCTAATATTTTAATACACAAATAAATAAATTATAATATTTTCTAATTAAATAAAAAATTGTTTTAAATTCAAATTGAATGAATTGGAAAGTTAAAACATATGACATTGTCATCGGTTCTAGCTTCTGAAACCGATGACAATGTCATCGGTTTCAGTAGATTTCGAATTTTATCAGAACATTATATAGATTGTTAAATTTATTATTTCTTTTGTATATTAATTAAAATTTCGGTTCAAATCCACAGGAAAAAAATCTTATAATAATAAACAAGGCTTTACCAGGTGCGAGTTAAAAATAAATAAAAATAAAGATACAAATAGCGTAAAACAATTGAAACCGAGTTCAACAGCAAAATTGTTATTTTTTTTACATTTTATTTTATCTCAATATAATATCATGAAGTTGCAGCTTAGACCCAGTCATTACTTTTTTAGATACTGATATGAAACTGAAATTTAACAAATGTATTTAAATTAGCAACATAACAATATAGTCATGAGAACTAATAAAGATACAAGAGACAACTAATTAATTACTACAAAATCAGATTTCATTAATTTGTTTCCGTCTGGGCTCCAGGGTGCATCTTTTTCGGGCCTGTTCGGCAGACTATTAGGAATGGACATGGGCGTGGGAATTGAACTAAAAATTACTGTTCACGTAAAAGAACTCTAAAATTTTTAGTTCAATTACCGCGCCCATGCTCATTCCCAATAGTCCGCCGAACAGACCCTTCCTGTCTCTCCTTTGCTTTCTGATCAATTGATTCCAAAAGCTCATCTTTACCAATTTTTTTACCACAGTAGTATCCGCAAGCGATGCCTATGCCTGCAGCACCTCCTACCACAAACATGCACAAGTAATTAATGTTAAAGGAGCATTTGAAACATACCACATCATATATAGTCCAATTTATAAATCAGAAGAAAAAAAAACATGTGTACCCTTCCAAAACTGTAATAGAAAAGAAGAGAGACCCCAATGGAAAAAAAAAATGAAAAAAATAAGAAAAGAGAGAAGATCTGAAAAAGAAAGATATAATACCTAGAAGAACCTTTAGGGGTATAGTTATGCTGATAGCATCGGGAATGTGCATCTTGAACTTATAACGGCGTCACGTCTGATTTATTTTAATCAAAATTCTGTAATAAAAAAAACAACAAATTAAAAGTAAAACTACATTACTAATTATATAATATGATATAATTAACATCCAAGTTCTAATGAACAACTTCAATATAAATTGGGTAAAAATATAAATTATAAATTCTGGATTATAACTAACACTAACAAAGAACAATAATTAAATCGCAGTAGACACAAGGGCCCAAACTAGCAATGATATGTGGAAATAAAAATTTAAATCAAAATCAAAATTTCTTATGATTAAACACAAGATTTCATTCTCAATTAATTACCTCGACAAATAAAAAACATGTTAACTAATAAAGAGATCAATCAGCACTCAAGCAAGAAATGTTGCTAAGGCATGGAATAAATTCAGAACTACTAATCTTGAATCTTCCTCGAGGGGCTCAGTAAAGAATTTTTTTTTTAAAAATAAGTACAAAAAGCGAAATTAAAGGAAGGCTCCCTCTTTTTCATTATCTATGCAGAAAACAATAATATTTTTATTAAACACATAAGCGACACCAAAATAATCTCTTAGCAAAATGAATACTAAAGCAACAAGAAAAAAAAAATTAAAGAAGATAAATATAATTGTTAACTCACTATTCAACTAAAATTGTGAAATATATTGATGAAGGTTTGTTTTTCTTTTTGATTAATAATAATGGTTTCTTTTATATTGAGATCTCTATAACAAATGTGTCCATCAATAATGTTATATATTTAGCAAAAACAAAAAAAATTCCGTATTTCATGTTTAATATAAAAGGGTTCGAACAATAATGGCTGATTCATTTTGCATTTTTAATATAATAATGGGTGATTCATTTTTAATATAAAAGGGTTCGAACAATAAACCGTATAAATACTATTTTATATCACAACAAACTATATTAGTCATTCATTTTGCATTGCTTCGCTCACAAGAAGTGAATGATATTTGTCTTGATTGTTGAAATAATTGAGTAAATAACTGTACCTGAACAAGTTATAATTGAACTTTGAAAGACTGATCCATTAAATTGGTATTGTTTGGGTAATAGAGAGGCCCATTAATTAATTTGGACTATGCTCATATTAATTCAAATAAAAGTACTACTTTTATTAAGGCTTAAATTGGGTCATTAATCAGGCTAAGTATGATATCCTTACGTATATAATTAGAATTTGCATGGATCTTAATGTATGCCTATTCACATGTTTAAATTATAACAAGTATAAGGGCTCAAACGCCTCATTGTTTCTATGCTTCAATCATATATCACATCTTCATCTCTAATTTTAAAATTCAAAACAACAATCTGAACCGTTCAAAATAATATCCAAATTAAAATGTGATTGGGACAAAATTTATATTTTTATAATTTTTTTACTATTTTTTAAGATAGATAAAAATTCATTGTTTTAAAAAAAAATTGGACCATCTAAAAACAATGATTTTGTATTTATTTTAAAAAATAGTAAAAAAATTGAAAAATTAAAAAATTAGTTCCAAGCAGTTTTATTTTCACTTTTAAGTTTTAAATTTTAAGTTTTAAATTTTAAGTTATTAAAGTTTTTAAAAATAAAAACATAATAAAAATATAAAAAATGAAGACATTTGAACCATCCTCTAATTAATACATCTAAAGTTAATTTTATTTATTTTGGACACTGACAAAATCATTGTTTTTCATCAACTGCTGACATTATTAGGAACATCTTAATACATGATGACACAATAATGAACCGCATACATAATTAACGATTTATACTAGAGAGCACTAGACAAATTTTCTCCAACCGGAAAGATTGTTTTTCTGTACATGCTTTTATTAAAATACAGTTTTCATTCCTGATAATGATAATAAACGGAAAATTTTACAAAATCTTACTGAAAATATCAAACAAAATATCCTGCTCTTAAAATTATTAACAAAATAATCTTGTGTAACCCAAACTACACCTCCCTTCCTCTCACTTTCATTTACAATCACTTGTTTAATTATTTTTAATTATTTTTATCGATTAAAGTGGTGAGTTAAGACTAGTGTTGTAAAAAACATTCATTTGGACTGATTAATCAGCTGATTAGTTATTGACAGTGATCAAATTATTACAGATTTTTCTGACTTGTCGGCCAACTATGTCTGATTATGACTGATTAATCACTTTACGGGACATAACCATTTGATAAGCACATATATTTTACTGACTTTTTCTTTAGGGCCTGTTCGGCCTCCCTCCGGGAATGGGAATGGGCACAGGAATGGGCCCAATTTGAACTACGAATTACTCTTCACGTGGGAAAAAAAAAATTCAGTTGAACTGAATTTTTTTTTCCTACGTGAACAGTAACTCACGGGAATGCTGTCAAACAGGCCCTTAAAGAGTTGATTTAGTATTTGAGTGGACTGCAAATGTTGGAGACGTTAGTGAACCAAATTCCATCTCGTCTTTTCAATAAAGAGAACTAGAAAGGCAGCACAGTGACTCGGACATTTTGCATTTTGTCAAAAATTGATTGAGAAGGACATTTTGTTTGATATTCTCAAAAATTTATTGAGAATGACATTTTGTCAAAAATTGATTTAGAACTGGAAAGGCAGGAGTAAATTAGAGGGAGGGAAAACATTTTGTTTGATATTTTAGAAAATAAAATGTCTACCTCTATAAGAAAACAAAAAAAAACAGGGTCCTGTTGTTGAATATTTTCATGCGCAAAGTTCAACACACAGCTGAGATTGCAATAACAAAGTTTTGCTCTCCTATTTGGAGAGGAGCAGAGTCAATCCGATTAAATAAATTAGAGGGAGGAAAAACTTTTACTTGGTATCACGGTGACTGAGGCATGTTGTCAAAAATTGATTGAGAAGGACATTTTGTAAAAAAATGATTGAGAATTGGAAAGGCAGGAGTAAATTAGAGGGAGGTGGAAAACATTTTGTTTTGATATTTTAGATTGTAAAATTTTTCCATTATTTTCCGTATTTGAAGATTGGAAGCATCTAGTCTACGCACAGTATTCATAACTGGAAGACCAAATTATCAATCGATTTTTGTAAAGCTTAGCTTAGCAAGTAAAGAAAAATAAATTCTAGAACAACTTATCTTTCTTTTGTAACCTTCCTTTCCTCCGTATAAATTGTTATGCATTGGTAGCAATTACATTGAATTCAATTAATATCGATAATTTCTAAAATTACCCAAAATTGATTGGAAAAAAAAAAATTACAGTAAAACGATTAGAACGTCTCCTATCATTCATCCAAAATTGGAGAATAGCTGCTACAAATTTCAACATCAAAACTTAATTATACAAATATAACCAGAAAAAAAAAAATACTATGTACCCTTCAAAAATTTCCTACTCCTGATCGATGTCCGGTCAGAACCGTCTGATCTGCATTAAAATACGTGTACACTTGATCCGGACGGAATTTAAAGTTGTTAGCACAAATCTTGATGCAAATTGGGATTTTTCCTAGAAAAATCTCCGACGCCTGAGGCTCTTTAGCGAAGCCTGAGAAACCAATAAACCAACCCCAACGCATGCCACCCATAGCCCCACATCCGCCACCCATCCTCCCTTCTCATTCTCTATCCTTTCATCCCAGCCGTCCATTTCCTCCTCTGTATCTACTTCCTCCCTTATCTCCTCCTCATCTCCTTCTTCCCCTCCTTGACAACACCGGCATTCACAGCCGTCCGATTCCTCCGGTATCTCCTCCAATTTAGAACAAAATCGCTTCCTTCTTCCATTTGTTCTTCTAACTTTTCCTAAAATATCTACCTTCTCTTTCATCACCACCCCGCTTTCTCCTACTACGCTCACCTCACAAGCTTCTGCAGTTGCCTTCTCAGCTGTACACCTACACTCTATTCTCCATCCATTTTCACAGCATCTAAAAACGCCATTCACAACCTTCTCATCACCTACGTACGCCTCGAATCGGGCGCAATCTCCAGCTCTAACATGATCCCTATTCGCAAAGACTACACCCGGTTCATCAGATCGAACCCGATCTAACGACACTATACCAGGTGCACCAGAACGAACTTTCGACCCGTTAACCTCCATTGCACTGATCCCATCAATCCTCGGAAGGTACACTAAGGTGAGAGTCGAAGGAAGTCGTACGCCCTTGACACCCGTTAGGCGGAGGTAGAATGCACGAATCTTGAGGCGTTCGCGGTGGTAAGAAGGGAAGGCATTGGTTGTTTGAACCCAGGTGGTGGCTACGCGTTTCATCTAGATCTCCTTTTTAGTTCTCTATTTGCGTTGATTTGGGAGAGAATATATATAACAGAGAAAGAGATTTGCTTTAAAAAGTGAATGGATGTGAGGAGGAGCTAAATAAAACCAATGGCTTGTAAACCGGTGGAGGAGGGATAAACTATTTAAATTCTATGGTCGTGAACCGTGAAACTCCAGCTGCTTTTCTAAAAAAACCGTGGTCGCATGGTGTTCTAATTTCCTAAAGTAACCTAATTTGTGAGTTTAGATGTGATCCGTCATATTAATGGTGCTCCGCAACCCGGATTCGAATCGACGGTCTAGATTTAAAATAAAAATTAAGTTACTTTAGGAAACAGAACACGGTCGCCTGTGGATTGTGGTTGGTCCATTCATACAATTGGCAATGGCACACGGTTTTCATCGAGGTGATAACGACGTGGCGGAAGGTGATTGGAGGAAAGGAGACAATTGGGTGTGTGACGTTTGACTTGTTATGGGTTTTGTCGTGTAGCTAAGAGCGGCTAGAAAGAAACATGTGAGGAATTACCAAAAAATAATACATGTGACAAATTGGTTTCATTTCTCGAGAAGAGTTGATCGGTAGACGTATCACGTATCCCAAAATAGAAAATGACAGGGAATGGTGAGTATAATTTCCAACGCGATTCGACGGCACAATTTCAGACGTGTCGTGTCTAGTGACACGGAAAACGACACGGATCGTTTATTCATTCTTTTTTGCAATATGTTTTTTCTTTTTAAAAAGACTCCGTAAAATTAGTGAAATAATGACAAAAATTCCATGGAATTGGATTGGTAGAAAAATATTGAAAAAGTTAGTTATCCAACTTTCATTTTTTTGAAAATATTTTTTTGAGGAAACATTTTTGGAAAATATTAAGTTACCAAAGTTGGGACTTGGGACTACTTGATTTTTTGTTGTAATAAATGCCTTCAATAACTCAAAGCTTTGTTATTTTTTTTTTCTAAGACAGTGTATAAATCAAATTGTCATGATCCCGCATCCAATTAAAAATAATTAGCTCTCTGCTACCTACATATATAGGGGTGGCAAAAAAGCTCATAGTTCGTACCTCGATTGTGACTCGCATCTGGCTCGCTCGCTAACAGTTCCCTTGTTACTGGACTGAGCCATTAACGAGCCAGCTCGCTACTAACTCGGTTCAGAATTAACGAGTTCAAGTTGGGGCCTAGCTTGCTCGCCAGCTCACGAGCTAGCTTGACTAGGCATCAATTTTTGAATTTGTATGAATTTGTGTTCATTTTATACTGTCAAGCTCGGTCCAACTCGGTTAAGTTCGGTTAAGCTCAGTCCAAAAAGTTTGTACAATTTATTTTCTTCTTAAAATAAGGTCCAGCCAGACCCAGTGAGCCAGCTTGCGAGCTAACTCGGGCTGGCTCATCACGATTTTGAGCTAAGATTTTAGCTCGGAAGCTTTAGGCCCAGCTCACTCGGCTGTAGCTCGGTCCAGAATTAACGAGCTGAGCCAAGACCTAACTCGGACCGAGCCAGCTCGTTGACACCCCTAACTACATATTCCTATTCAGATTTTCAACTGTAGAGGTGCTAAAAATTGTATTGTTTTTTTGAGATAAAGATAAATTTCAAATTATTTTTGTATTATTTTTTGTAATATTTAGAATATTTTTTTAATTGAGTTTTAAATTTGCGATCTTCCATGCTATAAAGTATACCATTTTTCATAAAAACAACATGCAATGAGAAGAAACTAAGAAGTGTACCACTATGCAATGGATCGATCAATTAATCATAATTTCATTTATTTGACATGCAAAAAAAAAAAAAAAAAAAAATTCTGTGCATGTTTGAAAGTATAACTAACAGAATACCAGTGTTTGATTTTGGACTCATTTAGCCAACGGGCCACAGACAATTTGGTATCATTTCACTGACCTATTTCAGGCTTTTCAGCCCATTTGATATTTTTTTTTTCTGACAATGCGTTGGACCCTGAATTTCTCTTAGATTTTTTTTTTTATCAACTTAACATTATATAAAAACATTGTGGACTCAATAGTAGAATAAAGAAATATTGTTAAAAAGAAATTATATTTCTGCCGAATAAGAGAAGAAGTGAATTAAAAATAGTAGAAAACTTTTGTAGTTAAATCTCTGTTTTTTATATTTGGATCCCTTTTCTATTTCTCCATAAACTAATTCCATATTCTATAGGTAAGGTGGAATAGAGAAATTAGTATTTTTTTTTTTAAGAGATGGATTTGACTCATTTACTTGTGCACTTTCAGTCTTTCACTCTTCCACCATCAAACGAACATAACCGAAATAGTGAGAAATTGAAGCCTATTTCAAATTATAATTTTTTCTCACTTTTCCTTTATTCCAATAATTTGCCGAACGAGTTCTATATTATTCAACAATCCCATCACACTTGAAATGAAGATCAAGACCTAGCATAAGTTAGAAAAAAAACAAACAACTAATGGAAACAAAATGCTACCCTTGTGTTTGTCAGTTAGATCCCAAGTCCTATTAGATTGCTAGCTACAAATAACTCTTCTATTGAAAAATATATAGAGTTTAAGAAATAGAGACCTTTTTTTTTTTCTTTCTATGTGTTGTGGAGACCGGAGAGTAGAGTTGATGGATATAAAATTTAGATAAACAAGACGAAAAAATAGGGAGAGAAAAATCCATTTTCCGAGTGAAACTTCTCCGGTTCTCGTTGTAGCTACGATATTGTTTGTCGCCAACTTTTTTCGCGTCTTGTTTCTCTCTCATTTTCTCACTCACCAAAGATAAATTAAGTTTAGAAACGTTTTTAGCATCAGTTGGCAAATTGCTGACCGTCATGTGTATTGATAATAGAAAAAAAAAATTAATGATCTAACTTTATATTAAATAAAATAAAATTAATTACAAGAACTATGTAATTGAAAATAAACAAAAGCATTATAGCTCCTCACATTATCCCTCTCTGTGTTGTTGATCTTGCATAATTTCAATAATAGGTAGTGTGCACTCTATAACCGAGATGTTGTAAATTGTAGATTGTCTAATTTAAACATGACGTTGTATATTGTCAGCATATGTTGAATTTAAGTGAAACCTCATAAATTAGGGGGAATTTCATGTATACCCTCAAAATTATCAATATTACGTATTTCCCGTCTAAACTTCATAATATCATATTTATTCTTCTAAACTTCAAACACTTACAAATTTACTCATTTTAATCCCTTTATCTATTAAAACCTATTTTAAATTTATAAAATATCAATTGTACTATTTATTAAAAAAAAATTATGTAGTCTATTTAAGAAAACTGTCAATAGTCTAATTAGTCGGTTTTCAGGAGCAAATAGTTAATTTGTCTACTTATGTACGTATACACACAATTAAATGGATAATATAATTGAGCAATCACGAACTATTAATTGTAAACCTTAAAAAACATTTTATGGTTGTTAATAGTAACAAATTTCAAAGTGATAATGTTGATGAATTCTTTATTTGTGTGAAGACATAACTAATGAAGTAATGGTTGTCAATATATAGATAATATTGTTTCTAATGAACAACTTAAAATTTGTTTATTATAATTAAGTATATAACATTGAATGCAAGATATTAAGTTATAAATTTCAAAGCGTTTGGCATTGATCGAACACATTGTCCAGTAAACATTTAGAAAGTGGATATAAATGTGTAAGGAGTAGGGCTGAAAACGGAGCCAAATAATCCGCTCCGAATCCACTCCGAATCCAAGCAAAATCCGTATCCGGATTAAACGGATTCGGATAATTTCTGTGTATGGCAAATTGTTCCGGATATGGATTCGGATAATATCCGCGAACCCTAAACAGAGCGGATATCCGCATGTATCCGAATTCATTTTCATACCAATCCGGATTAAACGGATTCGGATAATTCCGGATACGGATTCGGATAATTTCTGTGTATGGCAAATTGAATCCGGATTAAACGGATTCGGATAATTCCGGATACTCGGATCCTTGCCCTATGAATAGAATATTATATGTACTACTTTTTTATTTTCTTTATATATTACATGAATAGAATATCTTATATCTCTCATATTTCCAATGTCTTATATCTCCCATCTTTCCAATATCAATCTCTCCATCAACTTACAATTATTCATTTCTTTTCATATTTAAGCTTTATTAATTATTATTATATCTTAAAGACTTAAAGTTCATATAACTAAATTATCCGACAATTATTCGTTCCGAATCCGTATTCGTATCTGTTCTGTATCCGTATCCGTTTAACGTGGATTTAGTTTTACATTTTGACATCCGTTTGCTATCCGTATCCGTATCCGTATCCGCTCATTGAAATGTAGATGTGGATATGGTATCAGCATTATCCTCTCCGAATCCGCTCCGTTTACACCCCTAGTAAGGAGATTACATAAGCAATTATATTCTTATATGCGGTACAATATTTTTTGTTTAGAAATATAAAAGGGGTAGGATATTGTACAAATATTTTTTAGTTTTAATTTCAATTTTGCATACTATTATGGATTAAGTCTCGTATCATTAGCTACTTGATATTCAGAGGTGATAACTTTTAATATTAGCCATCATTTCTTATGTGTGATCTATTCATGTAAAACTTGTTCACTTGAAGTGGAAATATTTTATAATAACAAATGTGTTGAAAGCATAGTAGTTTATTTACAATAAACCTTGTAAAAATTGCATAAAAGAAAAAACTTGCTAGAAATTTCAAAGAAAAATGGTGTATTCATTTGTTATACACATCAAGCAATATTTATTATTGAGATATTGGAGAAAATCACTAAAAATTAATATGTTTGCCTTTTATTTTAGTTGTGTATTAGGCTCAAAGTTTTAGAATTTGAATGTTTCAATAGTTTGTGTAGTTATGTAAAAAATTTAGTTTTTGGAGGGTTTGAATTAGTTTGTGAAGTTGAGCAAGACATGGTCCTAAATTTTTTAGATTTTATAAAAAAACCTAGACACTAGGATCGATAGAGAAGAATCCTAAATCTATGATTATACACTAAAATGAACAATTTAGAAAAATAAGTAAGACCTTTAAGTCTATAAAATTAAATTCAACACGAGTCTCTATACTTTAATGTAAGTATCTGAATAATCTTTCAACCCTAAACGTGTCTAGATCTGCTTTGGATAATGCCATCACAGTGTTGGACATGTATGCAAAAACTCTTAATGAAAGCCGCAATAAAAACCGTCCAAACAACGCTCAAAAAGCTCGAAGGTGTTTTCCTATTCTAGTTCTCTACTTTGCCGAGGCTTTAAGAATTTTGCCTATGCAAGATTTGCTCCAAGAGGGATTTAAGTAGTACAAGCCAAAGGTCATTGTTAACTACCGTAATATACAATTAGCTCGCAATTGGGATAAAATATCTCTTGGATTTCTATCCGGATCCTAGTCAACATTAGAGTGTTTTGGCATAGACAATGAGATCACACTAATATTTACTTTTTTTTAATGAGCATCAGTGCATTGCTTAGATACAAAAAAAAAAAATTATTATTATTATTATCTATCCATATCATGTTTTATGTATTCAAATCTTTATTTTTAAAATTCAAGTAATAAATTCAAACTGATCAAACAAACATAAGAAAATATATTTGAAGAAGAAATTTTACATTTTTTTTATTTTTAGAATAGATAAAAAAATTATTTGATGTAAATATTTTGAATCATTCAAAAATAGTAATTTCCTATTTATGTAAAAAATTAGGAATTAAAAAAATATAAAATTATATATATATTTTAAGTACATTTCATATGAAAAATCATATTAATAGTTTGGATCGAGTATTTAAACTTTAAAAGTAAAATTTAATTATAAAACCGACCTCTAATATGTATATCATCATTTTGGATATTTATTATCATTAATGAAGTATGACATTTCACAAAGCAGACTAATAGTAGGAGTTAAAGGAGCATATTTGAAAAAACTAAATAAATTCTCACAATTAAAAGGAAAGAAATTTGGTAATTTATTAAATGAAAATGAGAAAATATCGATGTTCTAAATAGCGCGCTATAGCATTTTTGGACGCTAAACTATGACATCAAAATGTGCTAATTGAGCTACGACTGCTATAGCGGTAATAGTGGTCCGCTATAGCAGATAGCGTGTAGCGCCAATAGCGTACGCTATGCAATATGAGCATTCTTTTGAGCAATTTATATGGGTTTTGACTTGATTTTTTTTGCAATTGACGTACTATGCTCTATATTAAATTATTAATTGTTAAATGAGAATTCATTGGTAAATTAAATAGTTAAATAAAAGAAAAAAATCAATTGAAAGTTTGTTGCTACAAATGGAACTCTTGTCGTTGAAATTAGGAAAATTCTAAATTGATGACCTTCTCAAAATGATACTTACTATATGGTAGTTGGAATATTTTTAAATTTTAAATTTTAATTAGATAGTTTATGCCATGATGTCTAAGTTATTTTAGAATTTGAATAGAAAAAAAAACTAGATTATGTCATGAATCATGATACTTAAGATATTTTGTAGAAACAGATAAATAATTTATGATATTACTATGGATGTTTTGAACATCAATTTGGACTTTGTACTGATTCAATATGAATATTATAATTTCTTAATCAATTTGGTGTTATTTATTGTTACCTGAGACTTTAGATAATGTTGATATTTAATACAAATATATAGTATAATTTTTGTAAAAAAAAAAACGCTATGTGGCATAGCTTCCGCTATAGCTACGCTATTCGCTATATCTTTTTTTGTAGCATTCCCGCGATGACGCGATAAATCTCCGTTAAATCTCATGTAATCAAATTCCACAATATCTACAATAATACAACATCTACAATAAAAATTCAAACTGCTTTTCTACAATATCTACAATAATACAACATCTCCGTTAAATCTCAAAATTTTAATATTTGCTTTTCTTAATGGGCAACATTGCATTGCTTAGATACAAAAAAAAAAAAAAAAAAATTATTGTTATCTATCCATATTCCATGTCATGTGTTATGTATTCAAATATTCATTTTAAAATTCAAACTGCTCAAACAAACATACAAAAATGTATTTGAAGAAGAAAATTTACTCTTTTTTTATATTTTTTTTTTGTTTCTTTTTAGATAGATAAAAAAATCAGTTAATCTAAAGATCCTGAATCATTAATTTTTTCCCTATTTATGTAAAAAAAATAGGAAAAAATAATTAAAAAATGTAAAATTAGTTTTTTAAGTAAATTTCATATGAAAATCGTATTTAATAGTTCATATTGACTATTTAAATTTTAAAAGCAAAAATATAATTATAACACCGACCTAATATGCAGATCATCATTTTGGATATCTATTATCATTAATGAAGTATGACATTTCACAAAGCAGACAAAATGAATAAATTCTCACAATTAAAGGAAACTAATTTGAAAAATTGTTCATTGGGTGATTTATTTAACGAAAATGAGAAAATATGTATATATACATTTTTTTCATTTTTAAATAAACTATTAAAACAAAATTTTCATCTACTTATTTTTTTTTTTTTAAATACGTCTTAATTTTATCTTATACGAGATTCACAGTCATGTTTTCATTTCATCGTGGAAAATCTACATTACCATATCATATGAGTTTGAATCTGGATCATTCGATCAGAATTCGGACCAATCAGATTCAAATCTATAATGCATAGGTCCAGTTGAGATTCGTGTTATTATATAAGAAATGGATTGAATTCAACTCAATCGGTGACGTACCTTAAAGCATATATATTGGACTTTTTTTTTTCAATTTCTTAAAAAAAAAAGATGTTCAATATTAGAATCACCATTTTTTTGTGATTTCCCAGACTCGAAATTTTTAAAAATACCTCTATTGAAAAAATGATAAATAAAAAATAACAAAATCTGAAGAATTTCATATTTAGTACGTCCACATAAATTACAGACGGAAACTGTATGTTCACAACTTTACGTTACAAAAAAATACTTTTTTTTGTCAGCTCTTTTGATCAAAATTGGTTTTTCAAACTCTCTCTGATTGGACAAAAAAAATTTGGCACCCACATTTTTTAATGTCCTTTTGACAATAGTTATTTTGTTTGAGATTTTTTATTTATAAAAGTCACGTTGCTGATCCTTAATTTATGTCCGTAATTTCACGTTCGGACGTGTTAAATATACAATTTTCAGAATTTAGTAGTTTTTCTGTTTATTTTTTTGGCAGTGGTATTTTTAAAAATTTCGGTTCTGTGAGAGAAGTGAAGGACAGCAAAATACTGTCACCGACACAGAGATTACACGAAACAAAAAATAATAATAAAAAAAAAAGTGTACCGCAATTAAATGCGACAATAGTGTCTCGTCACAGTCACAAAGTCAAATATCTCCACTTCTTCTGTCCCGCTGTGGCTGTGGGCACCAACCCCTCAGGTTGCTTGACTGAGTACAATTGAAACCAACGGTCCACGATTGCTATTTTAACTTGGCACGCATGTCAAAGCATAAATAATGCTGACCCCCTGTGATATCCTGAATAGGCATCGGATGAGACTATATCTGGGCCGTCCATTGCAATTGTTTTGAATCAGGTACCTGAGAGGATAAGGATCCCCACTGTCACTGCTACTGAAGTAAGATCTAGGAGAAGTTAACAGAATAGTTTTAGCTTCATGCAGCGCATGGGCTATAGAATGAAAACAGTATTAGATGGGATTTGTGCTCTGCAGGAAGCCAAAACTACTCTGTTAAAATCTATGCCCCTCAAAATCAAGACTGCAGCTGTTCCTTAATAAATGTTGATGCTGTTAACCTCGGATGAGATCTCACCTACCGTACGTAATCCATTCCATTCCATAAATTCTCTGTTTGCAATAAACAAAATTAGTGCGCAACAGTCTTAAGATTAGGCCCATACAAGGGAATAATATTATAAAATGTCGCTTAGACATGGTGCACTTCGTTCGCACCCCTGATTATAGCTACTTATCATCAAGGGCGGATTCATAATTTGTGCCGGAAGGGGGGCAAAAAAATATTGAATCGGATTTAAATAGTTCACTGGATTTAAACCTATTAACTAATTGAGTATTTGATAAATAATAATACTTTAATACTTTATAATGTTTTGACTTGTAATTTCTTGATTTTTTGACTTATAATTATAAGAAAAAATTGGTTATTTGCCACTCCAAAACCTTCAAATTTGAAAAATGTCATCACGAAACTATAAATCTGAAAAATACCATTTTAAACTTAGTTAATCCTTAATTTTGCCACTAATACATAATTTTTATACTTTTTTTTTATTAAAAATTAACTGAAAAATATAGTTTTGAGATACGTAGCAGAGGGGTATAATAAGGGGTTTGAAGGGTATATAGGGAAATACAGAAATACATATCTCAAAACTATATTTTTCAATTAATTTTTAATAAAAAAAAGTATAAAAATTGTGTAGTAGTGGCAAAATTGAGAATTAACTAAGTTTAAGTTTAGAGTGGCATTTTTTAGATTTATAATTTTGTGATGGCATTTTTCATATTTGAAGGTTTTGGAATGACAAATAACCAATTTCTTCTTATTATAATTACCAATCATAATTCAAGAAATTTATTTTAATTTTAACTATAAATTTAATCTGAATTACCAATTAAACATCAAGAGAGGGACAAATTTTTTTTCAGGAGGACAAAGTCAGTCGAGACCGATAGATCTCCACTAAAATTCAAACTGGGTCCGCCCCTAATTATAGTTGCTTATCATATGGAATGATTCTTCTCTAACATAAAATACATAATGATTTTATTTATGCCTTCTTTTCTTTCATTGTGAAATTATTTTATTACAAAATATGTTTTAATTAACTAAGAATCAAATCAGTAACAATATTTTCTATTGTGAATAACTACAGATATTAAACATAATGACATAACATTAACAAACATTTTATTTTCCTTTCTCAACTTTATTATGAGCTTAATTTTAACCAGTTCACTCATGTCATGGGTATATAATGCTAATGAAAATCATATGATAGATGGTGTAAGTGGATCCTACTCAATTATCATATGATGTTGGATATATAATGCTAATGAAAATCAGTGCTAATTGTTCTTAACAAGGGTGCCTCGTGTACGATTTACACCAGGTTTATTTAAGCAAAACCATCCTTCTCCAAAGAAGCGCATAAATAGTCTTTTGAGTTTTTCAGTGAAGCCATCACTGAAGCAAACAAACACAAACCCCCTCCTTTTTTTGGCATTTGTTTCAAACAAACTCGTCACCTCGGATCTGAAAATTTGAAGGGGAATTCGAAATTGAGAGAAAATGGAGATATTCTATTACATGGTATTTGGGCTTCTCTCGGCCGTGGTGGCGCTATTAGAGCTGAGCAAGACGAGCAAGGATCGAATCGCCACCTCCTCCGCTTTCACCTCCTTTAAGAACAATTATCTCCTCGTTTATTCTCTCATGATGGGTACATTCATTCATTCACTTATCTGTTGTTAGCTTCCTTAAATTTTTCTTAATTTCGTGTAATTTGGATCGCATATAATGTTTTCTTATAACAGTTTTGCTCAAATATCAATCTAGTTTAGATAGTACAGTTAGTTCCCATTATTTCATGGTTAGATTGCTATTGGGTAAGGTTAACTTATCGAGTAAGGTTATGGGGAAGAGCTATTTCGTATCCGTTATACCCGTTACACTATTGGGTAATTGATAAATATTAAATTATATATGATATTTTTTTATTTATACTTGTAACTATATAATATATTGTTATAATAAAGATGGCATCTCTTTATAAAATTGATTGCTTCTAGAGATAATTATATACTTGACTATGTAACATATTCTGTAAATTATCAGCTGGTGATTGGTTGCAAGGGCCATATGTGTACTACCTCTACAGCCAATATGGATTTGATAAAGGAGATATCGGTCGTCTTTTTATTGCCGGTTTTGGTTCTTCAATGCTATTTGGGACCATTGTCGGTTCTTTGGCTGACAAGCAGTGAGATTTCTTCATTAATTTGCACATTGATTTCTCAGCTAAAATATTTTATGTAAATCATACATTGGCTATTGCCCATTCAGCATTTTGGTGTAGATAATAATTTTCAAAATATTTAGTTAAACCATTTTGAGCATTAAATTTTCTGAATCAAAAGTTCAAGAAAAACAATGTACCAACCAAAACTGATAATTATCTATGTGGTGTTTTATGGATCTTAAGTAAGAAATATCTGACGTAGTTTGCAATTAAATAATGCAGAGGTCGAAGGAGGGCATGCATTACATACTGTATAAGTTACATTTTGAGCTGCATCACTAAGCATTCCTCGGAATACAAAATTCTAATGCTTGGTCGGATTCTTGGTGGCATTGCAACATCTCTCCTCTTTTCAGCCTTTGAATCATGGCTCGTGGCTGAACATAACAAGGTCACTAAAATTGTCTCCTTCTTTTGTATTAAAAAACAGTTCCCAAAATGCCCCCAATCCAGTTACTGGATCTGGTGGATCAGGTTGCGCTCAGCAGTTCCAAGTTAGTAACTTTTTTGACAGTTTTGGGCGTGGGTGGAATCAGAAAATTGAAATAGGGGGGGGGCAGATAAACAAGCGTTATGTAATTACATTTTATTAGAGGGGGGCTAATAGTATTTTTATTTTTGTAAAATTAAAATTTTTGAGGGACAAAACTGAAATTGTTTTGTAAGTCAATCAGCATATTGTCTTTTAACGAATAAAACGAGTTTAACTTGGT
Organism: Carex scoparia; assembly: GCA_024447655.1. Taxonomy (NCBI): domain Eukaryota; kingdom Viridiplantae; phylum Streptophyta; class Magnoliopsida; order Poales; family Cyperaceae; genus Carex; species Carex scoparia. The sequence goes on from JAJHPE010000001.1 coordinate 7,296,565, forward strand.
CAGAGCTGACTCGATTGGTAAATGAGCAAGTCAATGAAATTCAAGAATTGAAATGAAGTTATGAATTATTTTAATAATTTTCTAACATGTTTAATTCTTTCAATTTCTTTTATCCAGAGAGGTTTTGATCCACAATGGCTCTCCTTGACATTCTCCAAGGCTATTTTTCTCGGCAATGGCCTTATAGCTATTGTCTCTGGTCTTTTTGCAAATCTGATAGCTGACAACCTAGGGTTTGGACCTGTGGCACCATTTGATGCAGCCGCATGTGTTCTTGCTATAGGGATGGCTATTATCATGTTTTCATGGACTGAGAATTATGGTGACCCGTCAGAAAGCAAGGATCTATTTGGCCAGTTCAGAGTAGCTGGAAAAGCCATTGCTTCTGGTATGTTTAATTAAGCTTCTTTTATATGAAAATTTGATAATAAACTTTCACTGTGAACTTATGTATGAAAAAAAACAGATGAAAAGATTGCTTTGTTGGGGGCTATACAATCACTGTTTGAGGGCTCCATGTATACCTTTGTTTTCTTGTGGACACCTGCATTAAGCCCAAATGACGAAGAGATCCCTCATGGTTTTATATTTGCCACATTTATGCTTTCTTCTATGTTGGGTAGTTCAATTGCCTCCCGTTTAATGGCACATCCAAAGCCAAAGGTTGAGAGCTACATGCAGATTGTTTTCGTCATTTCTGGATTCACTCTGCTTCTGCCTGTTCTTACAAATGTAAATGCCTGTTTTGTTTCAGTCGTTCTATTTTTGCAAGCAAAAAAAATAATTGTCCTAATTGAAAATATTCTTGAAGACTAAATTTTATATTTTTAATCATTTTTACTATTTTTTTAGATTGGTAGAAAATCATTACTTTTGAATGGTTCAGAATCTTTGGACCAAGTGATTTTCTACCTAACTAAAAAAATAGTAAAAAAAATTCTAAAATATATAAAATTTGATTTGCAAGTATATTTTCATATGGGGATTATATTCAACAGTTCAGATCGACTGTTTGGAATTTAAAAAATGAAGACATTGATCCATAGTACGGGCCAATTTGTGCTATGCATAGTACCATAGCCTCACTCTTGAAATAAACTGAGACATGGTCTACACTCATGCCTTTTCTCCAAATGTCTCCCTATAGTAGTTGCATTTGTATGATCAAATTAAAGGAGGAAATTAACTATTTGGTTCAATACTCCCCCTTTTGGTCTTTGACATATTAAAAGAAAAAAAATTAGATATGAAAAAGAATAACATGGATGAGTGTGTGCTTTTCTGGAGTAGATTCTGGTGACTCCATCAATAGAGAAAGGGAGTAGCATATCGATTGGAGGCTCGATTCAATTACTCGGTTTTTGTACATTTGAGGCATGTGTCGGCATTTTCTGGCCGTCTATAATGAAAATGAGGTCCCAATATATCCCTGAGGAGGCCCGAAGCACTATCATGAACTTCTTTCGGATACCACTTAACATTTTTGTCTGTGTTGTGCTTTACAATGTAAGTTTTAAAAAAATAACCTCTTTACAAGTTACAACACATGAAATCAGTAAATTAATAATTGTGTTGTTCATTTGAAGGTAAATGCATTCCCCATTACTATAATGTTCGGCATGTGTTCTATTTTCTTGTTTATGGCATCAGTGTTGCAGAGAAGACTTATGATTGTCGCTGAAAGCCAAAAACCGAGTAAGTTATATATTTTTTTTAAGTTATATATTTTTCTGAAATTTTTGTATGTGTTATATTATTAAGTGAATTTTCTTTTACTGATTTTCTTCTGTCTTTTACAAGACTGGATACCATCTGACAAATGTGGTGATGAGGAGCCTCTAACAGCTTAAAAGAGCTGGTACCGATCTGCTTAGCATACCTATTAGTTGAGCTACTGAATATAAAAAATAATGATATGTCAAGGAGATCTAGCCAATATAGTTTCGAAGTCAAGATAATATATGATTGGTTAAGTTTTTTGAATAATTTTTTGTATTCTCAAGTTTTGTGTATTTATTCATATATAAAGATGCCATTTGTTAGTTGGAAGAGTAGTTTCAGATGTAAGCATCAGAGGGAATTTGATTGTTTCTTGGCAGTGCTCAAGATAAAGGCTGTACTTTATTTCTCAACAGTAAAGGACAACTTTATGCTAAGATGAGGATCTAAACTGAGACAAGCTTCCATAAAATACAAAGTGACATTTTATATTTTTCCTAATCAAAGAACTGAATCATTGAGTAGCTAGGCAATGTAATCATCAAATACAACTAATTGTAATTTTCAAAAAAGAAAAAGAAATAAGTAAGCAAAACAAAATTTGCAAATTTGCATATAGATGTAATATTTTGAATCTTGTCTCTCTTAAAGGTTCCTCCATTTCTGCCATCCTCTTGAAACAACAGCCGACTTATCATCGACACTCTTTCTGATGGTTTTTGGTTGATTCCCTGCCTCGCGGCTATTTGAGCCTGGCTTGGAAGCCACTGTTGATTCCATGGCTTCTAGAATAAGTTGAACAGTTCGTGTCGTAGGTTGTCGGTTGGTGAGCATTATCTCCCCTACCCTTGCAGGGCTGATTTGCAACCCCCTCTCGAAACCTTCTTCGATGACCTGAAAGTGGTTGTGCTCTCTGACACCAAGGTATCTATCAGCAAGCTTCAGGAATGTGTTGAAGTCGCACATGGGGAGATATACATGCATGTCGAATCTACCCATCGGGTTCACCGTGTGGTCAACCAAATCTTCACCACCTGTCATGGTAAACACCATGATCCTCTCATCACCACAGCATGAGATAACCCGATTCGTGATGGAATTGATGTTTGCATTTCCTGACTCAGGGGTACTCTTGTTAGTGTAAAGATCGAGGTTTTTTAAAAGAATAAGGGAGCGTGGCCTGGTGCGTAAAAGGAGTGTCTCGAGGATGTCTATACTGCAACGGGATATGTCAATGGTGCACACATCAAAACAGAGAGCCCTTGCCATGGCAACTGCGAAAGAAGATTTACCAGTACCGGGCTGGCCATAGAGTAAATAACTACGGTTCCAAACTCGCCCTAGATGATGATAGAATGAACGGCTTCTCATGAAATTCTCTAAGTCGACACAAACCTGTTTTTTTAGGCCGTGATTAAACACCAAAGTATCGAACGTTGCTGGGTGAGTGAATGGCATTGAAATCCATCTAGTTTCGCCATTTTTGTTGCTTGTATGGGTGAAGAGTTGGAGCTCACGGCGGGTTTGTTCGATTTTACCGGCTTCATATTCGACATGCAAGAGATAGGGTTGGAGTGCACAAACCCGGTCTTGGCACTTGATACATAGAACAAAACAATCGTTATCATCAGATTGCTTATTGGTCCATGTTACGTGAGCTCCTTCAAAGGAATCATGCACGGTATCTCCGGGCCCCAGGTGGAGGTTGAATCCATTGGTGTTGTTAGTGTTACTACTGTAAGCACAAGAAATGAAAGATGCTGAATCAGATTTCTCCAAGATAGGGAGAGAGGATATATATGTTTCCACCTTGTAGTACAAAGGGTTCTCATGAGAATCAGGTCGGTACCGTGGCACGGTGAAGTGTTGGTACGCTTGGAGGTGCTTGCCTACCAACTGCCAACACCGGCTTATGCAATGGAGGAGGAAGCGATGCGAGCATATGATGCGTAGGAGAGAGAGGATGACTATGAAGGAAACAAGAGGAGAGAGGAAAGTCAGGTTTGGAGGCACCATTGCCATCATGACAATGATGAAAACAAGAGGAGAGAGGATAGTCAGGTTTGGAAGCGCCATTGCCATGATGTCTTGTTTTTGATGCAACCTATTAAAATTAGAGTTGTCAATGAGTACCATATGGGTCGGATCGAAGCATTTTCGTTAAGTTATAAAAAGACTTTATTATTATAAGTATCTGATAGGTAAATAATTTTCTTTTTAGTACAAATTAGATAAATGGATAAAAAGATGCCGTTAAATAGATATATATAAACTATATATACATGAATATAGCTATATCATATCATGCATAGTTCATATATAAATATATTAATTTAATTTTTATTAATTACTTTATAGTAATTTCTATTTGTCTGTATCCTTATTATATTAACAAAAAAAAATTTTAGTCTTATCTCCAATAAGCTAATGAATAATAATATTATAGAATACGATACAGTTCGGGTAAACCAATAAAAAAGTGCAATAAACACCTCTGATTAGAACTTTTACCGACAAACTCGTTTTTCAAAATAAATAAATAAAAATAGAGAACCATAATTAGAATTTCAAAAAGGTCAAGCAGGTGGAAATAGCTTGCTCAAAGAGGATTACACTACAAATGAAGAGCGGCTAGACACTCCACAAGTTAAAATTAAAAAGGGTTTAATTTGCCAAATAAAAGCAGAGAATATATATATAAATAGGGACTAGATCCAGCAATAACATGATAGCTAAAATGAGGAGGAAGATAGTCTAAAAGGAGAAATGAGAGAAAGAGCATATATTATTTACCATATTATTAATGAATATTCTACTTTTATCTATTTAATTTTAGCCTTATATATATCATACGTCTGTATGTTAAACTTAATTGTTTACTTAATTAGATATTAGATATAAATATTATATAAGATGATTTTATATAATATAGTCAGAATAATTATACTACTACTTCGGACCATATATATTATATATAATACCACAAAATATAATAACATTTAAATATTTGTCATTATCGTGATTAAAAATAAATTACTAATTAAATAATACTATATGAAATATTGTATAAATCAACCTTCTTGTCATGGTGAACATTATATGATAACTGATTAAAAAATTATTACATATGATTTATATGATAAATGATCAAAGCCTTGCCTTTTCATGTACAGAATGATTAATTCAAAATGTTCAATATGCTCTATAAATTAAAATCTGACAGCAAATCAAATTTTACTACTATTCAGGTTATTAAAATATAGCAATTTTGTCATGCAAATATCTGATATAAGTTGAGTAGAACTAGGATGTTCCTAAGTTTACTAAACTTATTTGTTAACTCAACTCTAAAATTTATCGGATTAGCTTTAAACGACGAATCTAATATGTTAAAAAATTTCTACCTTACGAGTGATGCGTCTATATGCGAAAATTTTAAATTAATTTTGTATAGAGTCAAGTGGCCAAAAGACGTCCAAAAATAAATGCATTAAAATTAATTTCTAAACCTTTTAATTTCGACGACTTGATTTTATACTGAATTAATTCGAAAGTTTAAAATTTTATCATGTAGATGCATTACTCATAAGGTAGAAGAATTTTAACGGATTGGATTCATCATTTGATACCAATCCGATAGATTTTAGAGTTGAGTTCACAAAGAGACTTAGTGAACTTAGGAACACCCTAAAATCAGACGGCCGGATTGGCTCTGTTTAAAATCAAACGATAGAGATGCATTATCTCAAAAGATTCCCATTTGAGTTAATGCAGAGGATACGTGTTCAGTTCTACGAATTCGTATCCTCTGCATTAACTCAAAAGAGAATCTTTTGAGTTAATTAATCTAGGCCATCTGATTCGCTATAAGATCAGTGTGGACTACATCCACACTAATATTAAGAGCTATGTGTTAAAATTAGACGGCCGGATTGACTCCATTTAAAATCAGACAGTTGAGATGTATTAACTCAAAAGATTCTTTTTTGAGTTAATGCAGTGGATACATGTTTAGTCTACGAATTTGTATCCTCAAAAGGGAATCTTTTGAGTTAATTAATCTGGGCCATCTGATTTGTTTTAAGATCCGTACGGACTAAATCTCCACTAATATTAAAAAGCTTTGTGTTAAAATTAGACAATCAAATTAGCTCCGTTTAAAATTAGACGGTCGAGATGTATTAACTAGAAGATTCCTTTTGAGTTGATGCAGAGGATACGTGTTCTAGTTCTACTCATACAGAGCAAGTTACATTGAGCTGCTTTACTTGAATTGATTGTTCAGACAAAAGAACAAAATTTGGATCACATAGACTTCATCGAAATACAAATATCAGTACAATAGCCTAGCTCGAATTTATATTTATCAATTATCATATAATAGCTGATATCAAATAATTCTTATTTGGAACTTTTGCCGATCAACTTAAGGAAACTCTATTCTTTCCAACTAATAATTTTTATCATATCCATCGATCTTACCGAATATCATACAAGTTAAATAATTTAAATGAATTTTATTGATCCAACGAGCAAATTGTGGGGACTTCTGGTTTTCTAAAGAATAAACACTGTTAACCCAAATTTGAGATTTAATAAACAAAAAAAATATTTCATAAAATTAACACATTCAACTTCCCGGTCTAAAGAAAACACCCTAAGCAAACAAATTTCATTTACTTTACCTTCTCAACAAGCTACTTACAAAGAGAAAAAGAAGATAAATGAAAAAGCCAAAGCTAGATTTATCTTCATTTCATTTTTGGTAAGGCTGGGTCAAGGAAATTTGTAAAAAATTCATTTCATTTTTGTAAAAAATACATTGTGGTATTTTTCATGGGTTTCTTCCAACTTTATTTTTCCTTTTTCTTTTTGTTGCATTCCATTTATTAAGGATGTATGGTTCTCTCTGCCAATAGTTCACCTATATAATTGCCTACTCGAAGGAGTTAAGAAGCAGAATAATTAAGCATTGTCAGAGAACATTTCGAGTAACGACTTATTTAAACACAACTGCTTTTACCAGAAAGAGATCTCTTCACTATAAATGATATTGCTCGAACTAATACCATATAAAACAAACAGAGAACCTGACTGGAATAACTAAAGAGCCAAAAGATGTAGAAGATAAGCTAAATACCAGTCTGCAAACAAAGCAGCAGCTGCTGTATCCTTATATTTATGCAACTGTAATCACCAAAATACATGGTAAATAATACGAACGAGCATATCAGGTCAGGAAATATCGGGTTTCAGAGGCTGATGTTCCAAAAAACATCATAAAGTAACTTGTATCAGAAAGAAAAAAAAAAAACACATATCTTGCCACTAAATATAATATAAATTTAACCAATATATATCCCAAATGAGCTATTACATCAACCTAACACAATAAACTTACTTTTTTCTTCGGCTGTTTTATCAAAAACCCTAGCTTCAAGGATCCACGAATTCAAATACACCACATATTGATACTATAGTGGAACCTCTACTGTAATTATGTTATCAACAAATGGCTATGTATCAAATCAACCATTCGGCACAGTTTATGAGAAAATAAAATTATGCAATGCCAAAATCAAAAGTGCTTCTTCAGTGATAATACAAAGTGAAAATAATAAGAGACTCGGTAGTAAAATCCAAACAAGAGATTTTCTGAAATGAAATATTAACAGAGCTAAAGTCAACAAATCAAACAGGTACAATAAAAAAATTCCAACTAACATGTCACATTCTGAGATTCACCCAGAGCAATAGCAACAAATTTTGAACTTGAAAAGAATATAGTCATGAAAACTCATGTCTTGATTATTTAAGCCATAAGCCTCTTATAAGAAAATTACCTTCAAAATCTGCACCGCAGCAATCCTGGCCAAGAGACCAAAAAAATTTCCACAATTGTATGGTACTAACTAGAAAGCATAAATTAACAAAAGAGAAGTAATCTAGTATTTTAATTAATCCATAGCTAAGACCTAGAAAGGCACGTATCTCTTCACAGTCTGTTTTCCAGCCATTGCTGCCCCAGCAAGCAATCCTCCGATAGCACCGGCAATAGCAGCTGAGCGGGGCCCATTTGCAGCTCTAAATAGAGCTCCAGTCCCAAGGCCTGCTACAACACTGTTGATCCAGTCATCTCTGTATTCACCAAAAAAGAAGAATTCTTAGGTAATGTTCTCTATATAAGTTAATATGATTTTTGAAGAAAAATATATGCAAACCAAAGATATCGAAAAACCTCCAATACAATACAAGTACTATTCTGCAAACTAAAAGGATGGAAACAGAAAAATTTTCAGTATATACCCTAAAGTAAAATTGTAATTCATATCATGACTCCTTTTATTTTGAATTGAAGCGGTGATTCGTGAATTGAATCAAATTGTAAGAAGAAATGAAAAAAAAACAACCAATTAGAACATACAGGAAAGTTTCATCCACAAACCATTATAATGCCACATAATATCATGTCTATGTGGTTTAACACTAAATATGGATATTCAAGCATGCATGCAATGAATAGACACTGCATAACTGTAATTTTACAATGTAACACACGTGACTTACAATTTTAAATGTCAGTGTTTTAATATTCGCTGAGACAAGTATGGATTTTGAAATGCCATCAAATATGTTGCCAATGTTTTGTATTGTGAGAGCATGATTGGAAAATAATTAATTCAGATAATAAGCACAACAATTGTACATTAAAAAAATTAAATAAGCAGAACTTATCATTTGTATCAGGACTCAGGAGACTAATATTTTCCGTATCAATACTGTATTTAGTAGAAATTTCTTTTGCTAATTTATGCGGCAGTCCATCTGGCAAGTTAATGAAGTGTCGTTCTAGCTCACACCACACACCCAGAAATATAGAGTTTTAAAAAAATTGTGAAATTCTTTAATTGGCCAATCGACAGATTGTCATGGTTTCACATGAACTGACAAGAAATTATATTTTTTTTAAGAATATGTGAACCATATCTGATCAAAATATTTATACTAATTCTCCTTCCTGCCCAAGCCAGCCATCGTTCCTACCTATATTATTTCTACAATATAGACTTCTCATGGTTATAAATATAATCAATAGCAAGTCGAGAAAGAAAGGACAAATATGACTCCAATCTAGGTGAAACACCATTTCCCTTATATCATCCCTCTCTTCATACCTTCACAGCTAGGGTTTTAGTCAAAAAAAGAGAGTCAGAGATATGAAATAGACAACTGATAAGTGGGTTTGATCCCAGCAAAGTGAATCAACAGAATCAAACAATTCATCTATCGTGAATCGTTCCCATAAATGGATTCGATTGAAACAATTCAGTGGTTCAACGATTCAAAGGTGATATGCATCAACAAGGGTGAGAACATAATCAAATTGTGTAAATAAGAACCGTGAATCACACGATTCTAATCACAGTGGAACTCGCATCTGACACATATTGGATGCGGATATATGTCAATTCACCTATAATGCATGTCATACCGATATGCCTATCGCCACATATCTGGCTGCAAAACACTACCACAAGTGGACTCCACAACACTTGGTGTGATTAATTTAAGGTGAGGCGATGGTTTTTATAGGCACACAAGTGATCCAGACATTGTTGCTACTCCATGTGGGACTAATAAAGTTGTGCAAAACCGGAGTAACTCAAGGAGTCCCCTCCTATGTAGTGACTCGATGCTTCCATTTATAAATATGCCTTTTTTGTTTTAGCCCCAATTTTTTTCAAAAATCTACCAGTCCTAGGAATGTTTTGTTTTATCCCTGAACTTCAAATTTCAGCTTTGTTTTGTCTCTAAAAATTCTCCCCTATCCAACTATTTTTTCAATATAAAAGAATTACATGTGCCTTTTTGTTTGACAATTCTTATTCATAAAACTATAATTTTAGTCAAATTTTTAAGTAATATCAATTTATTTGTAAAAAAACAATTTATATTTATACATATATAACATATCCTATCCTTGAATTTTGTAGCACGCCGTATCGCCGCATCCATATTGTATCCGACATGATACTTGCACCTGTATCCGTGCAACATAGACCTAGCTTTTCGTGTTATTTAGGAAACGCACACACGATGCATCAAGGTATGTATAGGCTAGCTTCCTTGTCTTTTAGAGGTTATAAATGATATTTTTAAGCCTTTTAAAATGTATGAATGATGTTTTCTCAAGTGTGTGCGACAAGTATAATATTTCAGAATTGCCAAGGTGGATGTGATGTGCTCAAACTTTGCTGATATGCACGGAATTGTTTCCATAGAAATCGGATAATGAAATGGTCATATTCAATTATTCAGGCCATATAGAAGTATCATGGTTCTGAATATTGTATAGTCAAAACAAAATTCCTTTGATATGATTTGTTAATTAACAAAGGTAAAGATCCAAGTAATTCTTAGAGTAACAGTCAACTGCCGAACCAACTAAAGAATGTAACTGGTATTGTTTTTGTTAAAAAGTAACTGGTATTATCTAACCATAGACTAATATTTATTGATACAGTTGAAGAAATAAGTGCCAATTCAATAAGTATTAAAGATGAAAGATAGGATGAAATTCTAATAACCTGTCACGAACTGCGACCATGCTACTCTCCATACCAGCATAAAGCAACCCGATCACTCCTAGCTTATTCCCAAATCTCCTTCCACCCTGGCCACACGAATTGAGAACACGGTTTACACGAAGCTTCGTAGTCTCTCCTGGTTCAGCAGCCTTTACGGCACGGCGGAGTCCTACAGCGGCGCCACCCACAGCACCACCGAGGTATCCAATCCCGGTGTAATAGGTGAGGTTCTCGCCCCAGGAGCGTCGTTGAGCGAGTGCTTCCTCTTGAAAGAGATATTCTGGTGAGGTAGGGAGATCGTATATGGTTCGATACGGGATGTTGAGGTCTTGATAAGGGTTATATTGTCGACGCCCCGATTCGGTCGGGTGATCGGGATCGGATTGACTGTTGAAGAGTCTTGGATCCGCCATTGTTCTCTTAGTTAGTTGAAGGTGGAATCGGAGGCGAGAGAGGCGAGGCGACGGCGGGGAAGAAAGGAAGCGGCGAGGAATTCCTCTTGACTGAGACTTTACAAATATGCCCTTTTGCTTTTGCTTGATGATCTTCTGTACCGAATTCACATCCTCTCCAATATTGGAAAATGGAATCTTTTACAATTAGTGAATCTGGACCATTCTTTTTAACTGGGCACGAATATCAAAGCCCAATAATACTGTCCCCTGAACTAACCCGAATCCCAAAGTGGTGAGATTTAATCTTAAACCGTCTACAGTAATGGAGAGGATTTGAATACGAGCCTAGAGGAGTCCAGGAGACGGGAAAAGGGATTCTTTTGATATTCTTTACGTTTTACGTAATAATTTCTCAATCTCAAAGCTAACTTTCAACTCTTTTTAAGTTTTCAAAACTTCAACAGCCGATATTCTCAATAGATATAAATTATGAATTGGGAAAGTTATAATTTTCGGGCTCTTATTTTGTTTATTTTTTTCTTTTGGGCCGGAGTCATGGGCCAGGGGCCCACAGGCAACGAGCTCTCTGCTGGGTAATCCACTAACCAGCCCGGCCCACTTTGTACCACATACAGGACAACTCCTGCTGGATCTGGTAGTGGAATTCATATTCAGTGCATAACCTGAAAAGGGAATCTTTTACAATTAGTGAATCCGGACCGTTCTTTTTAGCTTGGCACGAATCTCAAAGTCCAATAAAACTGCCTCCTATTTTCCTCCGAATCACAAACCGGTTGAGATTTAATCTCAAACGGTAAAGTGAGGCCCCAGGTACCTGGGAGGATACTGATCCCTGGTGGTGCTCCATTTGTTTTCAGATATTCTCGTTTTGGCAGCTAGTTCAGATAGATGATATTAGATGTGGGTTTATTTCAGTGATTGTACACTAGATTGCGTATTATACGGTATAAGGCTGCACAAAAAGTTCGTAGTTCGTGATTTGATTTGAGTTTGATCCAAAAAAAGTTTGTAATTAATTCGATTTGAAATTAGTTGTTCTGAAAAAAATCAAACTAGTCCGGTTCGAATCTTATTCAAACTCAAACTCAAACTGGGTATAGTTAGTTCGAAATTAGTTCATGAACTATTTAGGTTTGAAATTCAAATAATGCAACTAATGATTTCAACCATTAATATTTAATAATGCGGAAACTAAACTTAATTATATAAAAACTCAATATTGTTAACATAATGGTAACTTAAAAAATGTTTCAGAGTAACAAATTAACAATATAATAAGTTCTATTTAACTAGGTCCATACTGTGATTTTAATCAATCAAGTAGAGTAAAAAATAAGAGAATTTTGGACTGGCCCATAATCCATCAGTGTGAATTCGTGAAAGATAAAAGGTAAAAAAAAAAATTGCGTGAATTTTGTTCCGCGTGAAGATAACTATTGCATAAACTTCTGGTGGGTGTCAAAAATTTCGTAGTTTGTGATTTAATTAACTTTGATTCGATCCAGAAAAAATTTGTAATTAATTCGATTCGAAATTAGTTCGTTTTGAAACAAATCAAACCAGTTCGGTTCGAATCATATTCAAACTCAAACTCAAACTGGAGTAAGTTCAAATATTTGATTCGATTCGTTTGCACCCCTAATTGCGTATAAATTAGGTCTTTTTGTTCATAATATAAAATAATTTTCAATATTTTTACTGGTACATACAAGTAACATCTGCCAACGAACTAATATTGTAATAAATGGATTAACAAAGTAGTGGAAGATGTTTGATTTTTGTCCTGATGCCGAGACTACAACAAAGCCGAATCACCTAAAATTAATCCTTAAAAACCACCTAAAAAAGCCAAATGGATCTGTATCCTCTCTATTACTACATAGAACGGGCCTCACTTTATAGTTTGAGATTAAATCTCAACTGGTTAGAAAATTGGAAAGAAAAGGCAGTATTATTGGGCTTTGAGATTCGTGCCAAGTTAAAATGAATGGTCTGGATTCAGTAATTGTAAAAGATTCTCTTGTGAAGTAAGAGAGAGGATGTGAATTCAAGCCAAATCACCCCCAAATTAATCCAAATTCTCTATGGCTCTACTCTCTCAGTCACTCCCCTCGCAGCCCCGTTCCCTTCCATTTTGTTAGGCAAAATGTCGAACACCTCTTGTGCATCCTCTCTATTGGGCCTGTTGTAGGCAGTGGCGAACTCGAAGTTCGTCGAATTTTTTTTAAGAGAGCATAGGTATTATGTGTTACTTCTTGACTCTTGTTATTCTTGTTGGATTTCTTTTTTAGTTGATAGATGCGGAAATAGTTTTTCTGTCGGTCGTACATTGTCTTTATCAACTCGGAATCGGCCTGAGGCGAGCTGATTTTTCCCGAGTTATCTCGGTTGAACGAATTCTGTATAGAAAACTGCTAAAATTGAAGCTGAATCGAAATAATCGACTAAATTCCCACTGAGTCTCTTACTTCTAGAGCAAAATTATACCGTTTTGGTAATTCAATCGAGCTAATTTTGTGATTTTGCATGCCCAATCAAAGGATATTTGGAGCAGAAACCTAGAGACGACATGCGATTCAGAAAGAAGAAAGGAGAAAGAAGCTTAAAATATTTTATAATATTTTAAATAGATATGGTGTACGAGTGGTGTATTGTTGTCCTTTGAGAATATAAATTGATTCTTTGTGAACTATGTCCATAGAAGTTATTAAATAGACAAGGAACGTACTCTGCTGCACAAAATAAAGGGATAATATCATATATACCACTCAAAAATTATGAAATTACATATTTACCATCACAAATTCTATCATTATAAACAGGGTGTTTACCATTCAAAAATCTAATAACTCGATCACATATATACTCAATTAATAAAAAACTGAGATTAAATAAGTTTAATTTTATATAAAATATAATTAATAACTTAATTGGTCCCTTCTCCTTCTCCTTTTTTATTTTTTTATTGTAACTTTCTCCTTCTCGGTGAAACTCTCTTCTCATCTCTTTTGTCCTCTTTAACATTTGTGCCTTCCACTTAAATGAGCTCAGATAAAATGGAGAGACCTAGATGAGAGTTTGGATTAGAATGACCCACAATTGAATAAGCTATATAATCTTGATGATTTCCCACACTAGTTATTCTGAATAACTTTTGCTGATGCTGGTTTATTGTAGGCGCTATTTTGTTCATGTTATGGTATTCAGGTCACTTATTTTGTTAATGTTATATTAACTTTTGTTATGCAAATACTGATGAATCTGAGAAACATTACGGCAACGAAACATTCGTGTCCTCTATGATCATAAAAAAAGTTTAATCTATTTCATTTATGTTTTCCCAGTATATATAAAAATATACTGGCACGCTAATGAAACTCTGTAATAGTTGAGAAATTTTAAACTCATGTCCGTGAATTCATGTCAATATCTTTGTTTAGTGCAGTTGGAGATACGCGGTCATTGGAAACTTTACAAAACTCGATATCCTTATCATGGTGCGATATTATATTCTTCTTTTCTCGCCTTTTATCCTGTTTTGTACTTATTTGGTGTATAGCTCATCAATTATTCAATTTAGGATAAATCAGGGTGGTATTTGATTGACTAGAGGCTCAATTTCATAATATATGGTTTATTGAGGAATAATTGAACATTATGGTACAGTGGTATTGTTCTACAGCCTGGTATATACCAGTCGGTCTTGATACCAGTACCTACTAGCTGAAGTTATAGTGCTTGGTATATTATATTTTTTAACCTCGTTTACTTGTTTTCTTATTTCAGATAGGCCATAATGTGATTATTGGAAATTATCTCTGTGATCAATGGAATTTGATCTTTTTCTATTAGTTCTAGAAATTTGATCTTTCTCTTTACAGTTTTGGCACCTGTGTGGTTTCTATAAGGAGGATTTCTTAAGTGTACATGGCAAAGGAGATTAATTGAAGTTTTCAGAATCTTATAATAATTAATTTAAATTCTGGACATATTCGATATATATTTAAATTATATCTGGTAAATATGTGAGTTATTCGATCTTTAGATGGTAAATACATAATTATAGATTTTGGGATGGTAAATATGTAATTTCATAGTGTAAAACGTACTATTGGTATTATTGTCTAAAATAGATGTTCTCTTTTTTTTATCTAATCCTTACAGGTTGATTGTTAGTGCCGACTGAGATCTTTATTCTTTTCAACAAAGTCACTCTCGCGAGTGGCCCTCTCTCATTTTGCCCTCTTCTCATTTTTCTCTTCCCAAACTTTGACTGCAACGACACAAGTGCACCCAATTCAAAGGTGTCAGTATAATTCCCCTTTCATTTTTCTCTTCCCTTGAAAAACTGCAACTATATATATGAGTCACGCAGTGGGCTTATCAAACATAGGTAACAAAAAATAGAAATTGAATAGAGAGTGAGGTAACTAGACTAAGGAATTTTATCTTTCTATAATTTTTCTCTCAATTAAATATTTGATAATTATGATGGAGAAAATGTGGAATAATCGTGAGAAATTTTGGAGGCGAAACATCACTTGGGCCCATTTTTTTAGCATTAAGAATATTTAAATTTGTAACATCAAAATTTGTAAATTTTTCAAAATAGTTTTACCTATAGATAATCTCTGTTTTCAAGGTAAAGCCCATTCCATCTCTAAAAAAGTACATCAAAATAGAGGGAAAAAAGAATCATATGGCCATGCAAAAAATAGAGATCATAATCTCAGCTATAGTATCTGTTTTACTCCCATTTCAATTTATCCTAAACTCTGCAGATTTAATCGCATACAATCTAGGAACTAGTATACTTGATACCTTCATATACTTTGCCATTTGTTATCTCCAAACCAGCCAAATATCTACTAGGAAATGGAGAATTTTGATGGTAGTTTTATCCCTGGGTTTAATCATAGTGATATTGGCAAATCATTTCTATATCAGTCCATGGCGATGGGAATTTGTAGCCCGCCTTATCTGTGGTATCGACTTGGCAGCCTTGCAGCATTTTTTGATGATGAGATTTTTAAATGATTGGAGGAACACAGTTCTATCCACAGCAATCACAGTAGATGTGATTCTGATATTCAATAATCGATATGATTCCGGACAATTTAATCAAATTTTCACGGTGATCGTATCAATTATAGTATATGTAATACTCACTGTTTTTCATGTAAAGAAAATCTGGGACCGAAGGAGGAAGGTAGCAGCCATTGCATCACTTTTCCTTGCAACCTTGATGTTAGGTATTCTGCTCCGCTTCTACTGGTATGACAAGGAAAAATTATTTGTATTTATTGCTAGCATCATTGGTTGTTTCTTCCTTGTGCCGTGGCTGTGGCTAATGTGTGCCCCAAAAATAAAGGCATGGTGGCAAGTCTACAACAGGCAGGAAGACGAGCAAGACGATCTCCTCGAGATGGCCGGATTACCCGCAAGGTTCACAATTCAAGATCTTGAAACAGCAACAGCAAACTTTCAAGCACCCATAGGTGAGGGTGCATCTGGTGCAGTGTTCAAGGGGACACTAGCAGATGGCTCTACCATTGCGGTAAAGCGGATCAAATGGCAGCCTAGTGGGGAAACAGAATTTAGAACAGAGATGACAATTATCGCAAGTCGGCAACATGTCAATTTAGTGCGCCTTCTGGGGTTTTGCCACTCTTCGAGAGGGGACCGCTACCTTATCTATCCCTTCCACGAAAACGGGTCTCTTGATGCATGGATTTTCTCTGATGATGGAAAGAGAAGCCGTTTAACATGGGCATTAAGGTATCGCATTGCAATTGATGTTGCCAAGGCACTTGCATATCTCCACCATGAATGCCATCATCGGATTTTGCATCTCGATGTCAAACCTGCAAATATTCTCCTTGATGGCGACTTCCGGGCTCTTCTATCAGATTTTGGTATCTCAAAATTAATTGGGAAGGATGAGAGTAGTGTGATAACCAGAGCAAGGGGAACGGTAATTATTATTTATAAATATTCATTGTTGTATTTTGCTGGCTCAAAATGTTTCAAAGCTTATTTTTTTTTAAAACCTAATTTATATTGAGTTATCCTAGTTTAGTTTGTATATTTCAGAAACATCTTACCTTATAAACATATTTTGTACCACAAACAGGTTGGTTACCTAGCTCCTGAGATGCTGGTGCCTAGTGCTATCTCGGCCAAGTCTGATGTCTATAGCTACGGAATGGTGCTTTTTGAACTGGTTGGTGGGCGAAGGAACTTGATATCGGTGATGGATGGAGAGACTCAACAAAGACGGAACTCGTACTTCCCGAAAATCGTCAGAGAGAAAATGATGCAAGGTGAGTTAATGGAGGTAGTCGACCAGAGCTTGATCAAGAATGAAGAGATAAGAGAAGAAGAAGTTACAATCTTAACTCGAGTGGCTCTTTGGTGCATTCAAGAGAACCTAATTCTAAGACCCGGCATGACAGAGGTGGTTGAGATGCTGGAAGGTCTTGTGCCGGTGCAAGTGCCACCCGAAAGCCCAATGTTTGTGATGAACTTTTTGGATGGGGATTCGCATTCCGGTGTCTTACCCCGAGCTCAGGAGGAGGAGGCCCCTGTGATGTCGGCCAATAATTTGTCCATTTCCATTCAATCTGGTAGATAGAAAACAATTATATGCTATGCCAAATGATTCAATTACAGTTCTCTCAAAAAAAAAAAAAAGATTCAATTGCAGGTGCACCGGCTAGTTTGGAACACAACCTTTTTGTGGGGAAAAAAACACTAGTACGTAGAATCTCAGTATTAAATTTTTATCTAAGTCAGTACCATAGGAGCACATGGTTGCTTAATATATAATTATTGTGTATTTATATGTATAATTGTGTTTTCGTTTAGTTTCATTTTAATATATAATTTGTATTGAATATGGTATATGCAGAATGAAATATATAGCATGTGACATTTAATTTGTATAGAGTGGTAAGGGTAGGATTGTAAATGAGCCGAGTTCGAATGAATTACTTCTATTTCGCGCTTAGTTTCTTAAGTTAATGAGCGAGTCAACTCAAGTTGGATTGACAATAATGAATTATAAACATAACTTGAGTGCAGATTATTACCAACTTGAGTTGGCTCACAATTCATTTATAGCTTGTTTATAATGTCATTTATGATTGTATTGACATGATTATCTATGCACCACAAATTTGAATTAACTCTTTCAAAAAAAAAAAAAAAACAAATTTGAATTAACCAATCAAGTAGCAACAAATGATCTAAAATAGAGAGCTTGAGATCTATTGTGGTGAATTTTTATGTAACACGAGTTGTTAATAAGCAAGTTGATACGTTGAAACTCAGCTCATTAATTAAACGAGAAGGAGGTTATATAGTTCTTGCTCGTGCGAAAACATACCAAAGCTGTAACGGAGTTGAATGGAGAGAGGAGAGTAGCTTGCAGTGTATATATATCTATATTCTTATATAATGCATTTCTTATTTATAATTTTCATATATAAGATCTGTCATTTATACTGTTAAGTATTTGAATTTTTTTGTAAATAACATGGCAAGAGACTATCTCTGATACTTATTTGGTGAATATATGTGATGACATATAGTCAGATTTGGGCTTGTCTTTATTTTCAGGTTGCAATTCAAACGAATTACAATTTCATTGAGAATAATGGATGGAGAAACAATTCCAAATCAAATATTGCATTTATTATAGTAATTTAATTTCAAATAAAGATTGGAAGAAAATTGAGAGCAAAGTTGGTAGAAACGAGAGAAAAAAATTCTTAGCTCTCAATAATAGAATTCTTGTTTTCAATATAGCGTTCCCCATCTCTGATTCTTGTAATTAATTAATTTTTTATTTCTTCATTTTGTCTGTTTCAGTTCTTCTCTTTCTCTATATTTTTTGAAAGTGAAAATAAAAATTATTCAATCTTTCTGTATCTGTAGAGATTTTTTTTCTGATAAACTATATTCATATTTTCCGAAAATTGTCAGAGAGAAAATGATGCAATATGAGTTAATGGAGGTAGTCGACCAGAGCTTGATCACGAATGAAGAGATAAGAGAAGAAGAAGAAGTTATAATCTTAACTCGACTGGCTCTTTGGTGCATTCAAGAGAACCCAATTCTAAGACCAGGCATGACAGAGGGGGTTGAGAACTTGAGATACTGGTAGGTCGCATGCCAATGCATGTGCCGCCCGAAAGCTCGATGTTTGTGGTGAACTTTTTGGATGGGGATTCGTGTTCTGGTGCCTTTGCCCGAGCTCAGGAGGATGAGGCCATTATAACGTCAGCCGATACTTTGTCCATTTCCATTCAATTTGGTAGATAGAAAACAATTATATGCTAAGCCAAATGGTTCTTTTGAAGATCAGTTTCCGAACTAGAACTCCTATTACTGGTAAAATTAATGGAGTCTATTGATTCAATTAATGGAGTGATTAGGAAAGAGAATAATATAATTACAGGTGCACAGGTTGGGTTTTTGTGAGGAAAAAGAGAGAAAAAAAAAATCCTAGTAGAATGTCATTATTTTTTATCTAAGCAAGTCAGCACCGTAGGAGCACATGCTTGCTTGTATATATAATTATTGTGTATTTATACAATTGTGTTTTCGTTTAGTTTCATTTTTATTGAGGATGAAATTTCCCCAAAAAGGTCCCTAAAGAGTTATTCAACAATAACTAAACACGGATAATACTCGCATTGTATATGGTAAATTTATATATATTACTAGTATCGGACCCGTGCGTTGCAACGGAATATATTATAAGATAACAAAAATAAATTATCATACAAAATGACAAATTTTCATAAAAAAAAAAAAAAAAAATGAAAATAGCAATATTGATGGATATTAAGAAAAAATGGATCTAAATACAATATAAAATGAATGACCCAAGCTTAGCTAAGCAGCAGAGATTAACATGAGAACGTGTCTAACAGCTTGAAATTAACATGAGAACTATTTACTATAACCATCCTTCCTCTATCTTTTACAAATTAATATGTGCAAAGTAACAATTTTCTCCTTGACCTTGTCTCCTTGATATTGTCTTCAGCTCTCTTAATGAAACATCAAAGATGTTATATATGAAACTTGATCCTCAATTTTACATATGTAAGAACAATATGAGACTAACATGATTATTTGATTATAACATGGAATGGGCATAATGAGACTTTAAGAACAAACTTAGCTTGGATTTAGCCCGACTATTTTGATTCACCTCAGTCTTGATTTAATCTAATAAATGATTAATTTGTTTAGTGAACTAACCTTTCATAGCTGATGCTTTGGTGACAGCCTTCGAATCTGCATTTGCACTCTACAAGAATATTATCAGAAAATCAGTTTAAAACAAGCATGTCAATAACATGCACCATATGGTAAGTACGAATCTTCTATATTTTGGTACCATAACTTTGATCTTTATTCAAACCAGAATCCATGAAATCCCAAGGCCTGTATCTACACTTGCCTAATCAATCCGGTTCAATATTGTTACAAAAATCCAAGTAAATGTCTTACCAAAAGAAAATCACAATCATATCATTTTGGTACCCATGATAATTAGGTGTATTTGGAAATTTTTTTACTAAATTATTACTCTTATTTCTTCAGTAAAATTTACTGAAGTGGAGATGTTTCAACATATTCTTCTATACAAAGAAAATAACTAAAAAAAGTGTCACCAGGGAAATTTAACTAACTATAGGTCCTCAAGCAATTCGATAATTAATTTCATGAGCAAAGGAAATCAAACAAGAAAGCAATCGACATTTCATAGCACACAAAAATTTCATATTCGAGCCCCAATCAAGAAAAATCAGCCAGCAATTCGCAAAAGGTACAGATTTGATTCAACACAAGTTCAGATTTCAAGCCTTACAAAGCACCACAGACAAGCAAAAAGAAGTAAGGAAAGAGGCATAGAGGGGTTTACCGAAGAAAGGCTTAAATTTATGAAAAGGGGTGAGCGTCTGTGCTAAACGACGGGGCGCGTCTGTGCCAGATCGGGGTCTAAGGCGAGAGAGCGAGAGACCAAGGGAGATGTTGCGAGAGACGATGTCAGAGAGGAGGGGAGCCGCAGCGCCGGAGAAATCCGATTTAGGGAGCCGCAGATGAGGTGATGGAGGAGTTAGAGAGATGTTTATTATGACACAGATTTAGGGTTTTTATTTTTTAGAGAAAAGGGAGGAAGGAAATTGATCTCCGACAGAGAGTTGTGACAGAGGAAAAAATGGGAAAATAAAGTGGAGTGGGGAAGGAGAAAAGAGAGAGATTAAGTTGCGACAACATTTGATAGTTTCGTGTGGCTTTTTGTGTAGTGGATATGGTTTTAACTGAATTTAGACTTTTACATTTAAAACAGATGCATTCAATCAAAAGAAGATAGATCATTTGATTGAAAGGTTCATATTAAATCCGAATTTTTATCAATTAATTACAGCCGTTGCAAGATAGAAACTCTAAGGTACTTAATAATAAAATGGAGAAATGGAGATATATACAGACCTATGAATTATTAATTGGGAAAGTTATCATTTTCGGGCTCTAATTTTGTTTGTTTTTTCTTTTGGGCTAGAGTCATGCTCCAAGGGCCTCATAGGCATCGAGCTATATATTCTGCTGGATAATCCACTAATCAGCCAATGTTGTTTCATGGTAAAACAATAGGTCTGAGGCAGTTGGCTCCATTGATTGCATGAGGCATGTCATAATTCTGTCATTTTTTGCTTGTTGCTTTCTTTTTCCTAATTTGGTTTCTTCATCTTTTTTGCTGGTTCGTGTTTTGTAGCCTTTCCCCTGATGAGGTCTAAAACTTTGTTCGGGTTTTGTAGCCTCTTCTGAGTGAAAAATAGTCACTAATCCGGATTAGCACTATTTTGAGCTACTATATTCTACGTTTGGGTGTATTTGAATTAGCAAATATAAAATATTCTTTGTTTATCTTTTGTAGATTTTCTCACTATTTTATTAACCCAACAAAATATTGAATTAACTATTATTCTCAATCTTGAAATTAGCTCTATTCTTACTCTATTTCTTAATTCATCCGAACATATGAATTCTAAAACTTATCTTCCACTAAGAGATAATTTTACGAGTCTTGTCCATGAGAGAATTTTGGCCATTTAGCAATGTGCTCGTGAGTTTTGAGGTGTTGGTAGGTTCGTTAGAGTGTTGCTCCTCTAATGCCGTTGCTTAATTTATTGTGCTAGATTTTCTGTTATGGGTTTTGGTTTGTTTATGCATGCACCAGACTGGTAAGGCTTTTGGGATTTTTTCTCAGTCACAGAGACAGATGATCTGATTTCACGTTTTTATGAATTTATGAGGAGAAAAGTGTGATGAAAAAATAGTTTCTATTGATATGGTTTTGGTACATGTGTAGAACGTACTATCGGTATTATTGTCTAAAATTGATCGTTAATGACGACTGAGATCTTTATTCTTTTCAAACTTTGACTGTAACGACTATACAAGTGCACCCAATTCAAAGGTGTCATTATCATTCCCCTCTTGTTTTTCTCTTCCCTTGAAACACAGCAACTATATGTGTGTACCTAATTAAAAGGTGTCCGCATCATTCCCCACACAGTGGACTAAGGAATTTTATTTTATTTTTTTATAATTTTTCTATCAATTTTCGGAGGCGAAACTTGAATTAGGTCAATCTTTTTAGCATTAAGAATATTTAAATTTGTCACATCAAAATTTGTAAATTTTCCAAAATAACATTGACTTCAGCGTATAATTAATTATATACCTTTGGATTTTCTAGTAAACCATTTAGAGAAAATTCAAAGTCTCCCCAACAAGTTGGTACGGTATATAAGTTCATTCCATCTCTGAAAAAGTACATCAAAATTGAGGGAAAAAAGAATCATATGGCCATGCAAAAAGTAGAGTTCATAATCTCAGCTATAATAGCTGTCTTACTCGCAGTTCGATCTTACCTAACCTATACAAATTTAATCACAAACAATCTAGGAACTAGTATATTTGATACCTTGATATACTTTACCATTTGTTATCTCCAAACCACCCTAATATCTACAAGGAAATGGAGAACTTTG
This sequence comes from Carex scoparia, assembly GCA_024447655.1. Classification (NCBI taxonomy): domain Eukaryota; kingdom Viridiplantae; phylum Streptophyta; class Magnoliopsida; order Poales; family Cyperaceae; genus Carex; species Carex scoparia. The sequence goes on from JAJHPE010000001.1 coordinate 7,319,365, forward strand.
ATGGTAGTTTTATCCCTGGGTTTAATCATAGTGATATTTGCAAATCATTTCTACATCAGTCCATGGCGATGGGAATTTGTAGCCCGCCTTATCTTTGGTATCGACTCGGTGACCATGCCTCATTTTTTGATGATGAAATTTTCACATGATTGGAGGACTGCAGTTCTATTCACAGCAATCGCAATAGATACGGTTCTGATATTCAATAATAGTGAAGATTCAGGACAATTTAATAAAAACTTTACGGTGATCGTATCAATTATAGTGTATGTACTACTTACTGGTTTTCATGTAAAGCAACTCTGGGACCGGAGGAGGAAAGTAGCAGCCATTGCATCACTTTTTGTTGCAACCTCGATGTTAGGTTTTCTCCTCCGCATCTACTGGTATGACAAGGATAAGTTATTTATATCAATTGCAAGCATCATTGGTTGTTTCTCCGTTGTGCCGTGGCTGTGGCTAATGTGTGCCCCAAAAATAATGGCACGATGGCAAGTCTACAATGAGCAGGAAACAATCCAAGACGAGCAATACGATTTTCTCGAGATGGCCGGATTACCCGCAAGGTTCACAATCCAAGATCTTGAAAAAGCAACAACAAACTTTCAAGCACCCATAGGTGAAGGTGCTTCTGGTGCAGTGTTCAAGGGGACACTAGCAGATGGATCTACCATTGCGGTAAAGCGGATGAAATGGCAGCCTAGTGGTGAAACAGAATTTAGCACAGAAATGACAATTATCGCAAGTCGGCAGCATGTCAATTTAGTGCGCCTTCTGGGGTTTTGCATCTCTTCGAGAGGGGAACGCTACCTTATCTATCCGTTCCATGAAAACGGGTCTCTTGATGCATGGATTTTCTCTGACGATGGAAAGAGAAGCTGTTTAACATGGACATTAAGGTATCGCATTGCAATTGATGTTGCCAAGGCACTTGCATATCTCCACCATGAAAACCATCATCGGATTTTGCATCTCGATGTCAAACCTGCAAATATTCTACTCGATGGAGACTTCCGGGCCCTACTATCAGATTTTGGTATCTCAAAATTAATTGGGAAGGATGAGAGCAGTGTCAGGACCAGAGCAAGGGGAACGGTAATTATTATTTATAAATATTCCATTGTTGTATTTCGTTGACTCAAAATGTTTTTTTAGTTACCATTAATTTTATCTCTTTGGTTACTTGTCAAAGCTTATTTTTTTGTAAACCTAATTTATATCGAGTTATCCTAGTTTAGTTTGAATATTTCAGAAACATCTTACCATATCAACATATTTTGTCCCACAAACAGGTTGGTTACCTAGCTCCTGAGATGCTGGTGCCTAATGCTATATCGACCAAGTCTGACGTCTATAGCTACGGAATGGTGCTTTTTGAGCTGGTCGGTGGGCGAAGGAACTTGACATTGGTAATGGATGGGGAGACTCAACAAAGACGGAGCTCGTATTTCCCGAAAATCGTCAGAGAGAAAATGATGCAAGGTGAGTTAATGGAGGTCGTCGACCAGAGCTTGATCAAGAATGAAGAGATAAGAGAAGAAGTTACAATCTTAACTCGACTGGCTCTTTGGTGCATTCAAGAGAACCCAATTCTAAGACCCGACATGACTGAGGTGGTTGAGATGCTGGAAGGTCGCATGCCAGTGCATGTGCCGCCCGAAAGCTCGATGTTTGTGGTGAACTTTTTGGATGGGGATTCTTATTTTGGTGTCTTATCCCGAGCTCAGGAGGATGAGGCCACTATGATGTCGGCCAATAATATGTCCATTTCCATTCAATCTGGTAGATAGAAAACAGTTATATGCAAAGCCAAATTATTCAATTACAGTTCTCTAAAAAAAATGATTCAATTAGAGGTGCACCGGCTGGGTTAACACAACCTTTTTGGGGAAAAAAACACTAGTAGAATCTCATTATTAATTTGTTTATCTAAGTCAGTACCATAGGAGCACATGGTTGTATTTATATGTATAATTGTGTTTTCGTTTAGTTTCATTTTTATGGAGTATGAAATGTCCTAAAAAAAAGCCCTACAGAGTTATTCAAGAATAACTAAACATGGATATACTTGTATTGAATATGTATATAAATACAATGAAATATATAGCATGTGACAGGCCGAACAGGACCGTATCCAATTAAAAGATGTCCATCCCATTTCCTTCACATTTTTCTCTTCCCTTAATTGGAACTTTGACTAGAACTATATGAGTGTACCCAATTAAAAGGTGTCCGCATCATTCCCCACGCAGTGGACTTATCAAAGGAAAACTTTTTTTTTTTGATAGAAATTAATAAAAGGGTAGAGAGAGAAACAGAAAAAGTACAACAATTTTATTATTAGTAGAAAAACTGATACAAATATTTTAATTTTTAGAATTGGTAGAATTTATACCGGTCTTTTTATCAATAATAAAATTGTTGTACCTTTTCTTTTTATTAATTTCTACAAAAAAAAATTCCCTCATCAAACATAGGTAAAAATTAGTAATAATAATATTAATAAAAGAATTATTATTATTATTAGTAGTAGTAGTAATATTATTATTATTATTATAAACAAAAATTAAAATAATTATATAAAACTACTAAGAGTCAAACAAGATATAAATTTTTGCAAAATATTTGCACCAAATGGATTTGTACCGAATTACTATATCCCGGACTAAATTATTTAGCTTTGTTGAAAAAAATGGAAAGTCTACCCAACAAGCAGATCTATTGTAGTTGAATCTAGTTAATATATTGATTTAAATGTAGGTTGCGTTTGATTGCTACTTCAATTTAAAAGGCATGTATTATCTTACTTATTTTGTTTTACATCTAGTTTCACTGTTTAAGTAATGATTTAAATTAATTTGTTTGAAGGAGAGAGCAATTTGGAAATAAATTTTTCGCAATGACAGTGGACTCTCTATATAGAGTAAGTATAAAATAAACTAATCGTCTAAAATAGGGGGTTTAACTTATTCCATTGTATCATACTTAAAATTTACTCATGTTTTACATCCTCGTTTGAAACAACTTAAATTATGACTTAAATTACTGTGTTCGAAAAGTAAAAGATAGAAAAATTCAAACTCTTTTAATTGTGATGGAGTAAATGGAGAAATTTCGGAGGTGAAACTTGACTTGGGTCTTGGGCCCATTTTTTCAGCATTAAGAATATTTAAATTTGCCTCATCAAAATTTATAAATCTACCAAAATAACATAGAAGTCAGCGTATACTTAATTACCTTTGACTTTTCTAAAAAACCATTTAGAGAAAATTCAAACTCTCCCCAACAATTTGGTACGGCATCTTAGTTCCTAGTTTTACCTGTATGTAATCTCTGTTTTCAAGGTATAAGGTCCATTCCATCTCTGAATAAGTACATCAAAATTGAGGGGAAAAAAAATCATATGGCCATGCAAAAAGTAGAGATCATAACCTCAGCTATAGTAGTTGTCTTACTCTCAGTTCAATTTATCCTAAACTCTGCAAATTTAATCACAAACAATCTAGGAACTAGTATATTCCATACCTTGATATACTTTGCCATTTGTTATCTCCAAACCAACCAAATATCTTCTAGGAAATGGAGAACATTGATGGTAGTTTTATCGCTGGGTTTAATCATGGTGATATTTGCAAATCATTTCTACATCAGTCCATGGCGATGGGAATTTGTAGCCCGCCTTATCCATAGTATCGATGGGGTGGCCATGGTCCATTTTCTTATGATGAAATATTCACATGATTGGAGGATCGAGGTTCTATCCACAGCAATGGCAACAGATTTCGAACTGATATTGAATAATCGTCAAGGTTCAGGACAACTTAATACAAATTTTACAGTGAACGTATCAATTATAGTCTATGTAATACTCATTGTTTCTTATGTAAAGCAATTCTGGCACCGGAGGAGGAAAGTAGCAGCTATTGCGTCACTTTTCGTTGCAACCTCGATGTTAGGTATTCTCCTCCGCATCTACTGGTATGATAAAGATAAGTTATTTGTATCAATTGCAAGTATCATTGGTTGTTTCTCCCTTGTGCCATGGCTGTGGTTAATGTGTGCCCCAAAAATAAAGGCATGGTGGCAAGTCTACAATGGGCAGGAAAATGAGCAATACGATTTCCTCGAGATGGCTGGATTACCCGCAAGGTTTACAATCCAAGATCTTGAAACAGCAACAGCAAACTTTCAAGCACCTATAGGCGAAGGTGCTTCTGGTGCAGTGTTCAAGGGGACACAAGCAGATGGCTCTACCATTGCGGTAAAGCGGATCAAATGGCAGCCTACTGGTGAAACAGAGTTTAGAACAGAGATGACAATTATCGCAAGTCGGCAACATGTCAATTTAGTTCGCCTTTTGGGGTTTTGCATCTCTTCGAGAGGGGACCACTACCTTATCTATCCGTTCCACGAAAACGGGTCTCTTGATGCATGGATTTTCTCTGACGATGGAAAGAGAAGCCGTTTAACATGGACATTAAGGTATCGCATTGCAATTGATGTTGCCAAGGCACTTGCATATCTCCACCATGAAAACCATCATCGGATTTTGCATCTCGATGTCAAACCTGCAAATATTCTACTCGATGGAGACTTCCGGGCCCTGCTATCAGATTTTGGTATCTCAAAATTAATTGGGAAGGATGAGAGTAGTGTCATGACCAGAGCAAGAGGAACGGTAATTATTATTTATAAATATTCCATTGTTGTATTTTGCTGACTCAAAATGTCTTTTTTGTTACCATTAATTTTATCACTTCGGTTACTTGTCAAAGCTTATATCGAGTTATCCTAGTTTAGTTTGTATATTTCAGAAACATCTTACCATATCAACATATTTTGTCCCGCAAACAGGTTGGTTACCTAGCTCCTGAAATGCTGGTGCCTAATGCTATCTCGACCAAGTCTGATGTCTATAGCTACGGAATGGTGCTTTTTGAGCTGGTCGGTGGGCGAAGGAACTTGAAATTGGTGATGGATGGAGAGACTCAACAAAGACGGAGCTCGTATTTCCCAAAAATCGTCAGAGAGAAAATGATGCAAGGTGAGTTAATGGAGGTAGTCGACCAGAGCTTGATCAAGAATGAAGAGATTACAGAAGAAGAAGTTACAATCTTATCTCGGCTGGCTCTTTGGTGCATTCAAGAGAACCCAATTCTAAGACCCGACATGACAGAGGTGGTTGAGATGCTGGAAGGTCGCATGCCGGTGCATGTGCCACCCGAAAGCTCAATGTTTGTGGTGAACTTTTTGGATGGGGATTCTTATTTTGGTGTCTTATCCCGAGCTCAGGAGGATGAGGCCCCTGTGATGTCGGCCAATAATTTGTCCATTTCCGTTCAATCTGGTAGATAGAAAACAATTATATGCTAAGCCAAATGATTCAATTACAGTTCTCAAAAAAAAAAAATGATTCAATTAGAGGTGCACCGGCTGGGTTAACACAACCTTTTTGTGGGGAAAAAAACACTAGTAGAATCTCATTATTAATTTTTTATCTAAAGTCAGTAACATAGAAGCACATGGTTGTATTTATATGTATAATTGTGTTTTCGTTTAGTTTCATTTTTATTTTTATGGAGTATGTAATTTCGTCAAAAAAAATCCCTACAGAGAGGACGTTATTCAAGAATAAGTACACACGGATATACTTCGTATTGAATATGGTATATACATACAATGAAATATATAGCATGTGACATTTAATATGTATAGAGTGGGAAGGGTAGGACCGTAAATGAACCGAGTTCGAGCAAGTTACTTCTATTTCGTGCTCAGCTCCTTAAGTTAATGAGCGAACCGCTCAACAAGATATTCATAATAAAATGTTTGGGAAAAAAATTTTATATATTTAATTTTTTTTTTTTTTTTTGTTAAAGGTAAGTACAAAATCATTGTATCTGGACCGATCAAAAACAATTCTACCCATCTTAAACAAATTCAAAAATTATAAAATTTCATCCTCATGCATATTTTAGTATGGATATCATGTGGAGCGGTTCAGATTGACAATTTGGACTATGAAAATGCAGATATAGAATATGAGAGATGATGAGTTATGAAAGGCATGAGAGTATTTTACAAAGCTATTGTTTTTCAGTAATCCAAAATTGTCTAAAAATTAACGTTTTGTAAAATACTTAATAAATAGTAAAAAAATTAATAAAATATAAAATTTGATATGTAAATATATTTTAATATAGAGATCATGTTGAATAGTTTCCACCAACTATTTAAACTTTAAAAATCGCAAAATCAAATTCTTGTAATATGTTATAACTTGAATCCCTTCAATTATGAATTGGGAAAGTTAGCATTTTTCGGCTCTCTTTTTATTTATTTTTTCTTTTGGGCCCCAGTCATTCTCCAAGGGGAAGTTATAATTTTTGGGCTCTTAATTTGTTTATTTTTTATTTTGGGCCAGAATCATGCTCCAAGGGCCCCATAGGCATCGATCTATATGTTGGGTAATCTACTAACCATGCCAACCCGGCTCGCTTTGTACCTTCTACAGAACAACTCGGTCACGTCTTGGGTTTGCTTGTGTGATTAATTAATTTCCTTTGTTAGAAATTAGAATTATAATCTGAATTCAGTTGGCATTAGAAGGTAATTAAATTCATTAAAGGTGTCATTACAATATTTGGCAGTGGCGGAGCCGTCATGTAACAGGAGTAGACAATTACCTACCTCTGAAATTTTAAAATAAAGTATGAAGTAGTATAAATATGTTGACATTCCTAGAAATTAGATTGCTTATCCCTATTCTTTGACAATTCAATACTGCAATTCAATCGAATGGATTAAATTGCAAATTGCAACTGATAATTAACTAAAATTGTTGAGTTATTATTTTTCTTGATTTATGTTTAGATTTATAAGTTGGTAAGATTGATTAAAATGATTCAAGTATATAAATAATTTTGTCCACTGACCCGGTAACCCAAAACTTTTTGCCCATCCCTGACTCAAATTGTGGCTACGCCACTGATATTTGGTGGCTTAAAAATTTGTACCATTACATCCTGACATGTTAAATATATGAACCAGCTTGTATATATATGTTCACTGCATAGGTAAGTATATATGTACTTGCAATAAAAATAAGAAAAGGTGTTTTCTCAATTTATTCTCATAATACTGCTAGAAATATTGTAGATGACAAATTAAAATTGTATAATGAAAATGCATATCAAATAGTAATATGTATGCTACTTCTGTACAAATATCGTATCTCGTACATTCTACGCACGGAGTCCTACTTGGCGACGGCAGTGAACTGGCTGGAAGACCAGCCACCTCCGACCCCGCGCGCACAAGGCAATGACATGGAAAAGTTAGCGTCAGAAGTGGAGGATTACATGAAGGATGTTATAAGATTTTCAAACCGGCTTGAAGGAAAGAATAAGCAAGATAACCAATAAGACGGTGAAACTTCTATGTAACTTGTTCTCCCCACACCTTTCGCCTTCTATGTAACATGTTTGTATTTTTACTTTGTAGTACTGATCCTATGGCATTATGTATAGTATGGATTGATTCGTACTATGAATCAATATCTTCGTTTTTAAAATTCAAACATTCGATATGAACTTTTTTATATGAAAAATATACTTGTTGACTAAATTTTTATATTTTTGCAGAATTTTTGTTTGCTATTTTTTTTAAGTATGTAGAAAATCACTACTTTTGAATGGTCTAAAATCATTTTTTTTTTCTTTTTTAGGTATATAAAAAATCACTACTTTCTACCTATCTAAAAAAAATAGTAAAATTTAAAAAAAAATGTAAACTTTGATTTACAAGTATATTTTCATGTGATTATCATGTTGAATGATTCAGATCATCTGTTTAGACTATGAAAACATAAATATTGATGCGTAGTAATTTAGTACTATAACCTCACTCTTGATTGAAACTCCATTAACAGTAGTGTTGTTGAGAAAAACTTGAAAGACAAAATAATGTTCAGAAAAATTTGGCTTGCTTTTGGCCTGATTTTTTTTTTTAAATATAACTGTTTTTAAATAAATTAACCAAACAAGCACTATTTGTTTGAAAGTTATGAAAATAGCCACCACCGATCCACATAATCGGTGTAGCATAAACCAGCCTTACTCCACCGTTCCTATGAATCGGTGGAGCTAATTTCCCACCAGCTAAAAAACTATGCCACAGAAAATCTCGCACATAAGCCTCCACCGATCCAATAGATCGGTAGAGTTGGGCTTTCAAAATGAAGCTGAGATAACGACTTTAAAATGTTAGTAAATTGAATAAAGAAAGTTGAGACAACGGAGTCTAGGGTACTATTATGAGTTTAGGGTACTATTAACTAGGTTTTGCTTTGTTAACTGGGTGTTAATTCAATGAATAGTTGTTAGTAAATTTTTTTGATGAAAGTTCAGCTCCACATTGGATCGGTGGAGGCTTATGTGTGAGATTTTCTATGGAACAGTTTTTAAATCTGTTCCATTAAAAAAAACAATCTTGTGGCCTTGTGGACACTAGTTATACCGTATGGTACTTGAAAATTTTGGTAAAGGTGCTAGTTTGACTTAAAAAACATAGACTACAAGCTTAATCCTTGTAAGGAGATTCTTGTAAAATTATTCTAGTATCAAATTAAGCGGTAAAAAATGATAAAAAAATGGATGCATTAAAATTAACTTAAATTCTACTAAATTTAACCGCTCGACTTGATACTAAATATATAAATTCAAAATATTATAAATCTTGTACGGAAACATATCACTTATGAAATAGATCGGTGAAATAGATCGGTCACAGAGACAGGTGCTGTGATATCATGTTTTTATGAATATATGAGGAGAAAAGTGTGATGAAAAAATAGTTTCTATTGATATGTTTTTGGTACATGTGTAAAACGTACTATCGGTATTATTGTCTAAAATAGATGTTCCCTTTTTTAACCTAATCCAAACCGCTTGATCATTAATGAACGACTGAGATCTTTATTTTTTTCAACACAGTCGCTCTCGCGAGTCGCACTCTCTCATTTTCCCCTCTTCTCATTTTTCTCTTTCCTTCAAACTTTGACTGCAACTATACAAGTGCACCAAATTAAAAGGTGTCAGTATCATTTCCCTCTCATTTTTCTCTTACCTTGAAATACTGCAACTATATGTGTGTACCTAATTAAAAGGTCTCCGCATCATTCCCCACACAGTGGACTAATCAAACATACGTAACAAAATGTAGAAATTGAATAGAGAGCGAGGTAACTAGACTAAGGAATTTTATTTTTTTATAATTTTTCTATCAATTTTCGGAGGCGAAACTTGTCTTGGGTCAATTTTTTTAGCATTAAGAATATTTAAATTTGTCACATCAAAATTTGTAAAATTTCCAAAATAACATTGACTTCAGCGTATAATTAATTACCTTTGGCTTCTCTAATAAACCATTTAGAGAAAATTGAAAGTCTCCCCACAAGTTGGTACGGTATATTAGTTCATTCCATCTCTGTTTTCAAGGTAAAGCCCATTCCATCTCTGAAAAAAGTACATCAAAATTGAGGGAAAAAAGAATCATATGGCCATGAAAAAAGTAGATATCATAACCTTAGCAATCTTACCTAACCTATACAAATTTAATCAGAAACAATCTAGGAACTAGTATATTTGATACGTTGATATACTTTGCCATTTGTTATCTCCAAACCACCCAAATATCTACAAGGAAATGGAGAACTTTGATGGTAGTTTTATCCCTGGGTTTAATCATAGTGATATTTGCAAATCATTTCTACATCAGTCCATGGCGATGGGAATTTGTATCCCGCCTTATCTTTGGTATCGACTCGGTGGCCATAGCTCATTTTTTGATGATGAAATTTTCACATGATTGGAGGACCGCAGTTCTATTCACAACAATCGCAATAGATACAGTTCTGATATTCAATAATAGTGAAGATTCAGGACAATTTAATAAAAACTTTACGGTGATCGTATCAATTATAGTGTATGTACTACTTACTGGTTTTCATGTAAAGCAACTCTGGGACCGGAGGAGGAAAGTAGCAGCCATTGCATCACTTTTTGTTGCAACCTCGATGTTAGGTTTTCTCCTCCGCATCTACTGGTATGACAAGGATAAGTTATTTATATCAATTGCAAGCATCATTGGTTGTTTCTCCGTTGTGCCGTGGCTGTGGCTAATGTGTGCCCCAAAAATAATGGCATGGCGGCAAGTCTACAATGAGCAGGAAACAACCCAAGACGACCAATACAATTTTCTCGAGATGGCCGGATTACCCGCAAGGTTCACAATCCAAGATCTTGAAAAAGCAACAACAAACTTTCAAGCACCCATAGGTGAAGGTGCTTCTGGTGCAGTGTTCAAGGGGACACTAGCAGATGGATCTACCATTGCGGTAAAGCGGATGAAATGGCAGCCTAGTGGTGAAACAGAATTTAGCACAGAAATGACAATTATCGCAAGTCGGCAACATGTCAATTTAGTGCGCCTTCTGGGGTTTTGCATCTCTTCGAGAGGGGAACGCTACCTTATCTATCCGTTCCATGAAAACGGGTCTCTTGATGCATGGATTTTCTCTGACGATGGAAAGAGAAGCTGTTTAACATGGACATTAAGGTATCGCATTGCAATTGATGTTGCCAAGGCACTTGCATATCTCCACCATGAAAACCATCATCGGATTTTGCATCTCGATGTCAAACCTGCAAATATTCTACTCGATGGAGACTTCCGGGCCCTACTATCAGATTTTGGTATCTCAAAATTAATTGGGAAGGATGAGAGCAGTGTCAGGACCAGAGCAAGGGGAACGGTAATTATTATTTATAAATATTCCATTGTTGTATTTCGTTGACTCAAAATGTTTTTTTAGTTACCATTAATTTTATCTCTTTGGTTACTTGTCAAAGCTTATTTTTTTGTAAACCTAATTTATATCGAGTTATCCTAGTTTAGTTTGAATATTTCAGAAACATCTTACCATATCAACATATTTTGTCCCACAAACAGGTTGGTTACCTAGCTCCTGAGATGCTGGTGCCTAATGCTATATCGACCAAGTCTGACGTCTATAGCTACGGAATGGTGCTTTTTGAGCTGGTCGGTGGGCGAAGGAACTTGACATTGGTAATGGATGGGGAGACTCAACAAAGACGGAGCTCGTATTTCCCGAAAATCGTCAGAGAGAAAATGATGCAAGGTGAGTTAATGGAGGTCGTCGACCAGAGCTTGATCAAGAATGAAGAGATAAGAGAAGAAGTTACAATCTTAACTCGACTGGCTCTTTGGTGCATTCAAGAGAACCCAATTCTAAGACCCGACATGACTGAGGTGGTTGAGATGCTGGAAGGTCGCATGCCAGTGCATGTGCCGCCCGAAAGCTCGATGTTTGTGGTGAACTTTTTGGATGGGGATTCTTATTTTGGTGTCTTATCCCGAGCTCAGGAGGATGAGGCCACTATGATGTCGGCCAATAATATGTCCATTTCCATTCCATCTGGTAGATAGAAAACAATTATATGCAAAGCCAAATTATTCAATTACAGTTCTCTAAAAAAAAATGATTCAATTAGAGGTGCACCGGCTGGGTTAACACAACCTTTTTGGGGAAAAAAACACTAGTAGAATCTCATTATTAATTTGTTTATCTAAGTCAGTACCATAGGAGCACATGGTTGTATTTATATGTATAATTGTGTTTTCGTTTAGTTTCATTTTTATGGAGTATGAAAATATATAGCAATTTAATCCTAAAAAAAAATCCCTATAGAGTTATTCAGAATAACTAAACACGGATATACTTGTATTGAATATGGTATATACATACAATGAAATATATAGCATTTGACATTTAATATGTATAGAGTGGCAAGGGTAGGACTGTAAATGAACCAAGTTGGAGTGAGTTACTTCTATTTCATGCTCAGCTCCTTAAGTTAATGAGCGAACCGCTCAACAAGATATTCATAATAAAATATGTCTGGAGATGAAATTTTTTACTTTTTTAAAGATAAGTACAAAATCATTGTTTCTGGACTGTTCAAAAACAGTTCTACCCTTCTTAAAAAATAGTAAAAAATTTCAAAAATTTATAAAATTTCGTCCCCATGCATATTTTAGTATGGATATCATGTGTAGCAGTTCAGACTGACAATTTGGACAATGAAAACGCAGATATAGAATATGAGATTTGATGAATTATGAAAGGCATGAGGGTATTTTACAAAGCTGTTGTTTTTCAGTGATTCAAAATTGTCTAAAAAAACAGTTTTGAAAAATACTTAATAAATAGTAAAAATTTTAATAAAAATGTAAAATTTGATATACAAACACATTTTAATATAGAGATCATGTTGAATAGTTTGCACCAACTATTTGAACTTTAAAAATCACAAAATCAAATTATTGTAATATGTTATAACTTGAATCCCTTCAATTATGAATTGGGAAAGTTACAATTTTTCGGCTCTCCTTTTATTTATTTTTTCTTTTGGGCCAGAGTCATGCTCCAAGGGAAAGTTATCATTTTTGGGGCTATTATTTTGTTTATTTTTTATTTTGCGCGAGAATCATGCTCCAAGGGCCCCATAGGCATCGAGCTATATGCTGGGTAATCCACTAACCAGCCTGGCCCGCTTTGTCCCTTCTACTGAACAACTCGGTCACGGGATCCGTATCCTCTGCTGTAGCAGCCTGCTGCACTTTCGGACGGTCCAGATTTAATCTCAGCCGGTGAGTGCTCGAATGATGGAGGGGACAGTATTAATTTTTCTTTAAAATTCGTGCAAAAATCTTATTTCGTCCGTCCGATAAAAAATTAACAGACCAGATTAAAAGTGCAGCAGAGGATGCGATTCCCTCGGTCACGTCCCGAGTTTGCCTGTGTGATTAATTAATTTCCTTTGTTAGAAATTGTCAGGTAATTGAATTAATTGATGGTGTCATTACAATATTTGACAGTGGCGGAGCCATCATGTAATAGGAGTAGGCAATTGCCTACCTATGAAATTTTAAAATAAGGTATAAATATGTTGGCACTCTTAGAAATTAGATTGCTTATTTCTATTCTTTGACAATTCAATATTGCAATTCAATCGAATGGATTAAATTGCAAATTGCAACTGATATATAATTGACTAAAATTGTTGAGTTAATATTTTTCTTGATTTATGTTTAGATTTAGATTTTGATGAGATTGATTAAAATGATTAAAGTATATATGTGTAATTTTGCCCACAGATTTGGTAATCCGAAACTTTTTGTCCACTCCTGACTCAAATTTTGGCTACGCTGCTGATATTTGGTGGTTTAAAAAATTTGTACCATTAGATCCCGACATGTTAAATGAACCAGCTTTTATATATATGGTCACTCCTAGATAAGTATGTACTTCCACTAAAAATAAGAGAAGTTGTTTTCTCATTATTCTCAGAATACTGCTACAAATATTGTAAATGACAAATTAAAATTGTATAATGAAAATGCATATCAAATAGTAATATACATGCTACTTCAGTACAATAGATATTTTATTTTTAATCTAATTCTAACTGCTTAATCAATGATGAACGACTCACATCAAATCCCTTTTATTCTTTTCAACACAGTCGCTCTCTCTTATTCCCCTCCTCTCATTTTTCTTCCCTGAGAAATTTCACTGCAGCTATATAAGTGTACGCAATTAAAAGGTGTCCGTATCATCATTCCCCTCCTCTCATTTTTCTTTTTCCTTGGAACTTTCACTGCAACGACTGTGTGCGTCCAGGTCAATATTGGGCCCCTACCTCACCAGCTCATGCTCTTCCTCTGCCAACAGCTGTACCGGAAGGATAAGAATAGTATGAGTGAATCCAATTGAAAGGGTTTGGGTAAGTTGCAACTTGTCAGCGGGTTTGGGTACTCTGAATGCGGGTATTACCTTTTCTAATAAACCATTTAGAGAAAATTCAAACTCTCCCTAACAAGTGGGTATGGTATCATAGTTCCTAGTTGTACCTATATATAATCTATGTTTTCAAGGTAAAGCCCATTCCATCTCTGAAAAAGTACATCAAAATTGAGGGGAAAAAAAATCATATGGCCATGCAAAAAGTAGAGATCATAACCTCAGCTATAGTTGTTGTCTTACTCTCAGTTCAATTTATCCTAAACTCTGCAAATTTAATCACAAACAATCTAGGAACTAGTATATTCCATACCTTGATATACTTTGCCCTTTGTTATCTCCAAACCAACCAAATATCTTCTAGGAAATGGAGAACATTGATGGTAGTTTTATCGCTGGGTTTAATCATGGTGATATTTGCAAATCATTTCTACATCAGTCCATGGCGATGGGAATTTGTAGCCCGCCTTATCCATAGTATCGATGTGGTGGCCATGGTCCATTTTTTTATGATGAAATATTCACATGATTGGAGGATCGAGGTTCTATCCACAGCAATGGCAACAGATTTCGAACTGATATTGAATAATCGTCAAGGTTCAGGACAATTTAATACAAATTTTACAGTGATCGTATCAATTATAGTCTATGTAATACTCATTGTTTTTGATGTAATGCAAATCTGGCACCGGAGGAGGAAAGTAGCAGCTATTGCATCACTTTTCGTTGCAACCTCGATGTTAGGTATTCTCGTCCGCATCTACTGGTATGATAAAGATAAGTTATTTGTATCAATTGCAAGTATCATTGGTTGTTTCTCCCTTGTGCCATGGCTGTGGTTAATGTGTGCCCCAAAAATAAAGGCATGGTGGCAAGTCTACAAAGGGCAGGAAGAGGAGCAATACGATTTCCTCGAGATGGCTGGATTACCCACAAGGTTTACAATCCAAGATATTGAAACAGCAACAGCAAACTTTCAAGCACCTATAGGCGAAGGTGCTTCTGGTGCAGTGTTCAAGGGGACACAAGCAGATGGCTCTACCATTGCAGTAAAGCGGATCAAATGGCAGCCTACTGGTGAAACAGAGTTTAGAACAGAGATGACAATTATCGCAAGTCGGCAACATGTCAATTTAGTTCGCCTTCTGGGGTTTTGCATCTCTTCGAGAGGGGACCGCTACCTTATCTATCCGTTCCACGAAAACGGGTCTCTTGATGCATGGATTTTCTCTGATGATGGAAAGAGAAACCGTTTAACATGGACATTAAGGTATTGCATTGCAATTGATGTTGCCAAGGCACTTGCATATCTTCACCATGAATGCCATCATCGAATTTTGCATCTCGATGTCAAACCTGCAAATATTCTCCTCGATGGAGACTTCCGGGCCCTACTATCAGATTTTGGTATCTCAAAATTAATTGGGAAGGATGAGAGTAGTGTCATGACCAGAGCAAGAGGAACGGTAATTATTATTTATAAATATTCCACTGTTGTATTTTGCTGACTCAAAATGTCTTTTTTGTTACCGTTAATTTTATCACTTCGGTTACTTGTCAAAGCTTATATCGAGTTATCCTAGTTTAGTTTGTATATTTCAGAAACATCTTACCATATCAACATATTTTGTCCCGCAAACAGGTTGGTTACCTAGCTCCTGAAATGCTGGTGCCTAATGCTATCTCGACCAAGTCTGATGTCTATAGCTACGGAATGGTGCTTTTTGAGCTGGTCGGTGGGCGAAGGAACTTGAAATTGGTGATGGATGGAGAGACTCAACAAAGACGGAGCTCGTATTTCCCAAAAATCGTCAGAGAGAAAATGATGCAAGGTGAGTTAATGGAGGTAGTCGACCAGAGCTTGATCAAGAATGAAGAGATTACAGAAGAAGAAGTTACAATCTTATCTCGGCTGGCTCTTTGGTGCATTCAAGAGAACCCAATTCTAAGACCCGACATGACAGAGGTGGTTGAGATGCTGGAAGGTCGCATGCCGGTGCATGTGCCACCCGAAAGCTCAATGTTTGTGGTGAACTTTTTGGATGGGGATTCTTATTTTGGTGTCTTATCCCGAGCTCAGGAGGATGAGGCCCCTGTGATGTCGGCCAATAATTTGTCCATTTCCGTTCAATCTGGTAGATAGAAAACAATTATATGCTAAGCCAAATGATTCAATTACAGTTCTCAAAAAAAAAAAATGATTCAATTAGAGGTGCACCGGCTGGGTTAACACAACCTTTTTGTGGGGAAAAAAACACTAGTAGAATCTCATTATTAATTTTTTATCTAAGTCAGTACCATAGAAGCACATGGTTGTATTTATATGTATAATTGTGTTTTCGTTTAGTTTCATTTTTATTTTTATGGAGTATGTAATTTCGTCAAAAAAAAATCCCTACAGAGAGGACGTTATTCAAGAATAAGTACACACGGATATACTTCGTATTGAATATGGTATATACATACAATGAAGTATATAGCATGTGACATTTAATATGTATAGAGTGGCAAGGGTAGGACCGTAAATGAACCGAGTTCAAGCAAGTTACTTCTATTTCGTGCTCAGCTCCTTAAGTTAATGAGCGAACCAAGATCCATATTTTTCACTAAGATAAGCCAGCGTCGGCATGAAACTTTAACTTAGCTATTTTAGGTAAGCAACTTCTTGCTAATCACATCCCCGTGACTCTTGGTTTGTCAAACATCTAATGTTTTAACAAAACTGTTTCCCAAGGTCCAAAACTATTTTGCAAACCTTGTTAAGAAAACCATACTCTATTTGATACGACATGTCTGACATGACCCACACCTAAAAATAGAAAGAGACGCCTACTGAGTAGGTCCTGCCGTCTAACGATTGATAGTTTGATATGGATAGAGTAGGAAGGAAACTTTTGCTTAATATTATGTTTGGAACTTTGTTATTTATGGTGGTCATGTAAGCATACACCCATACTTATCATTTGACTCTTATATTTCAATAATACACATAAATAATATAATCACATCATGCGGGTGTGAGTTTGTATGGCCTTTATGCGAAAAACTCCTTTCTCGCATTTGTCACTTGTTGCACCAACTCCTTGGTTGAGACCACCTCATTGCAACATGTACAACCATTTTATGCCCATTTATTTTCTATCAAGATTATCCTAAAAGAAAATAAATTACATTTAAAATTTCTAAATTTTTAAATATAGGCATGCAAGTCTTAAATGAATGAATTACATTGAAAGACATGCTAGCATTTGTGCCTTAATTATTAATCTAATTAATTATAAAAGGGCACCTTAGGCCGCATTACAAACATTCAACAATCATTCATTACATCACACAAGGCATTGAAAATGACCATACAAACCCACAATCATCCCTACAATCACACAAGGCATTGAAAATGACCATACAAACCCACAATCATCCCTACAAAAACAAGATAGGAGCATGTACAATAATTGCACCATACATGCATAAACACTTCATGCATACGCAATTAATTAAATTAATTCCTTAAGCTTATGACCCATAAAATTTGTTTCAAAAAGAAAATTTCAACGGAGGAAAAGGTTTGATTTATCACATAATTCATGTAAATTATAATTTACAAACTATTCCTTAAAAATTATTCGAAATAGCACAAGTAATAGTCAACCCGTTATGCCTAATTAACAAATGTGCATAGAAAATTAATTTTAACCTTTAAAATTATTTTTCAAAATTCCCACAGTGGAATATAAATTTCCAAATTATCTCAAAATGCATTTTATCACATAAACATACATTTTAATAATTTGGGATTACACACTTTTGTCAATTAGCACTTAATTACCTCAAAATTAGGATTATATCTAAATAACTCATAAAAATGCAAAAAAATATATATAGATGCACTATTTATGATATTTATAACAATATTATTAAATTGGATTAAATAAATCTCAAAAATGAAATGTGAAAATTTTTGGTCCATGTTGAACCCGAGAGGTTCATGGCAATTTTCTTCATTTCATTAATTTGCCTTTTTTTATTTTATTTGCTTTCTATTTTATTTTACCCTAAAATAAATTTATTTCCAGTGATTAAAACATTACTAATTAATGTTTAAACACTTTAGAAAAATCCAAAATAATTGTGTAATAATAATCCTAAAAATAATTGCAAGATGTTCGAAACACCAACGGTTGATCTAATCAAAAGGTTATAAGCTTCCAAGGCTTTAACTTAATTAATTACTCATGCTAATTTAGGCCAAAAATTAGTCAAATAAAGCCACAAGCTCTGATACCAATTGAAGGAAATATGAGCTTCATGCAAGAGCAAATTTCAAAAATTTTACTCAAAGAAACAAACATAGATCTACTTATTTGACTAACTATGAACCTAATTTAGCAATTTAACTTGTTTAAAGTTTATACCTCAAATCTTAGTTTCTAAACCAAGAAGTAGGGACTTGAGATGTAGGGTTGTTGCTTCCAAAAGGGAAAGCCTCCACAAGTATCCACCCGAGATTAAACGAAATCCTTGTTTTTCTGTTGCTAGAGATACTAAATCAAGGATCAACCTTAATCTTAGTTTCTACCCTTCAATAAACTATTAATTTAGTGTAGAAATATTGTGCTCAACACATGAGCAAAAATGGTGGCATCTCGTAAATCTCCTCTTATTATTTTTTAGCCTCCAAGAGAGCAAGAGAGAGAAAGTGAAAGTTGTGAATAAAATGTTAGGGTTTGAGAAGAGAAAAGTGGAGTATTTATAATGCTTGCCTAGGGTTTGCTTTAAACATCTTAACCACAATGGAGGGCTAGGATAAAGCATGAGCATAAAGCAACATTATAAAGTTATTTTTGTCATCCAATGAACATCTCCATTAGATGTTTTTCTCCTCTAACTTTCTTCCCAAGTCTACATCAAATTGACTCTTCCATTTAATGTTAGAATCAAATATTCAAATGAGCTTGGGCCTTTTCTCACTTTGCAAATTCGTTTTTGTCATTTATTCCAATTTTCGGCCCACCCGACAATTATCACAATTAATTGTCTTTGCTCAATTATTGTTGAAATATAAATTTATATATCATGTCTGACATGTAATAAATACATTTTAAGATCAAGGTAGTCATCCTCATGACATTTTTATTTGTTTCGTTTTCTCTCTTGGGTGTGACCTCGTAGGATCTATATCGTGTTGACAATAAAATCAAAACTCAATTTTAATTCTATAAATTATAAGAGGCATCTAGCAATATGCATTATAATTACTCAACCGATAAAGATAATATGAACCAATCAATATTAGGATCCTAAAGAATTATTTAATTGCTTGTGTCAATTCACGTGTCACATGATATCATAAATAAATTCAAGGTAGGAGAGTGTCATCCTTACAAATTTATTCTTTTCTTGATTCCAAGTAATTAGTAAATAATGATCAACTACTTGATCATAATTGCATGCATACTTTATTACTTCATCAAGGGGCCCAGAGATATCATCACTCATATATAAAATATGAGGAACACTGGTATTCTTGATAAATATATTTTCCTCCGCACAAGAAACATATATTGAGATATTATCTGTATAGCTGCCAGTTACGGTCAATGTTGGATAACACCTATAGATACATGAATCTCAGGTAGGAAAAATAATCATTTCATACCAAAGAATTCAAGACACAAATGAAACATTAATGACACTAACACAATCCATATTATGTTTCATTTTGGGTCATGTCCAATCCCCTGATCTCTATCAGGTATTTATGTGATTAAATTTGATAACTCCTTACCACATGATCCGCAGAACATGATCATCATTTAATCCACATACTAATATTTTACTAGTAAATAACGTTCCTTTCTACTTACCAAGATTAGGGACATTTAGAGTATTTATTACTTAATTATTACAGAGTTCCACAGTTCAACCTTCAGTCCCCAATGGTCCTTTTTCAGTCCCCAATGGTCCCTTCGTCAACCTTCCTCAAATAAAGTAGTGGGGACTCCACATTTCTACATCAACCTTCCCCAATTCTCCCCGCGTCAACCTTCTTCTAACAGACATAGTTGACTACATAGATGTAAATACTTTAGTATATAGATATAAATTCTTGTATTACTTGATATTAATACTTTCAGATGTTATCTAGTGTAATATATTCATACGTAAAAAGCATTTGCAATATTTCTCTAACAAAAATAGTTGACCACATATGTATAAATACTACAATACATAGGTATAAATATTTTGAATACTTGATATTAATGCTTTCAGATATCATCTAGTGTTATATGTAAAAAATGACTATAAGTGCAGATATAAATACTTGTGTGATGATAAGTTTGAAAATGCATCATCATGGATCTCATTTGAAAGAGAAAATTGCGTAGAAAACGTTAGTGGTTTTAGATATGAATAGAGAAAAAAAAACTCGCTTCTAAAAACATGTATGGTCCCCACCATGCATTTATGGTGTGGGTACTTTTGAGAAATTTTGATGGAAAAATAATTATTTACGTAAAAGTTGTTCATTTCATCGATATAAATATTTTTGTGCATAGGTATATATACTTTCGTGTATAGATATTAATACTTTGGAAAAAAAATACAGTCATGGAGTTTTTGCGGTCTCCCAAGTTATTATGACAGTTATGAAAGTTATGGTGCGGACACTGTAGCGTGGATACTGATATCAGCTTTCTTCATTTTTATGGAGTATGTAATTTCCTCAAAGAAAATCCCTACAGAGTTATTCAAGAATAACTAAACACAGATATACTTGTATTGAATATGGTATATACATACAATGAAATATATAGCATGTGACATTTAATATGTATAGAGTGGCAAGGGTAGGACAGTAAATGAACCGAGTTCGAGCTAGTTACTTCTATTTCGTGCTCAGCTCCTTGAATTAATGAGCGAACTGCACTCAACAAGATATTCATAATAAAATATGCCTGGGGATGAAATTTTATATTTTATATTTTTTTGAATTTTGTTTTTATTTTTTTAAAGATAAGTACAAAATCATTGTTTCTGTACCGTTAAAAAACAATTCTACCCATCTTAAAAAATAGTAAAAAATTTCAAAAATTATAAAATTTCATCCCCATGCATATTTTAGTATGGATGACATGTGGAGCAGTTCAGATTGACAATTTGGAATATATGAAAATGTAGATATAGAATATGAGATATGATGAGTTATGAAAGGCATGAGGGTATTATACAAAACTGTTATTTTTCAGTGATCCAAAATTGTCTAAAAATAACAATTTTGTAAAATATTTATTAAAAATTTAAATATGTAAAATTTGATATATAAATACATTTTAATATAGAGATCATGTTGAATAGTTTGCACCAACTATTTGCACTTTAAAAATCACAAAATCAAATTGTTGTAATATGTTATAACTTGAATCCCTTCAATTATGAATTGGGAAAGTTAGCATTTTTGGGCTCTTCTTTTATTTATTTTTTCTTTTGGGCCCGAGTCATGCTCCAAGGGAAAGTTATCATTTTTCGGGCTCTTATTTTGTTTATTTTTTATTTTGGGCCAGAATCATGCTCGAAGGGCCCATAGGCATCTAGATATATGCTGGGTAATCCACTAACCAACCCGGCCCGCTTTGTACCTTCTACAGAACAACTCGGTCACGTCTTGAGTTTGCCTGTGTGATTAACTAATTTCCTTTGTTAGAAATTGGAATTATAATTTGAATTCATTGGGCATTAGAAGGTGATTAAATTAATTAAAGGTGTCATTACAATATTTGGCAGTGGCAGAGCCATCATGTAACAGGAGTAGACATGCAATTGCCTACCTCTGAAATTTTAAAATAAAGTATGAAGTAGTATAAATATGTTGGTAATCCTAGAAATTAGATTGCTTATTCCTATCTTTTGACAATTCAATACAGCAATTCAATCTAATGAATTAAATTGCAAATTGCAACTGATAATTGACTAAAATTTTTGAGTTAATATTTTTCTGGATTTCTATTTAGATTTAAAATTTGGTAAGATTGATTAAAATGATCCAAGTATACAAGTAATTTTGCCCACTAATCCAGTAATCCGAACCTTTTTGTCCACTCCTGACTCAAATGTTGGCTACGCCGCTGATATTTGGTTGTTTAAAAAATTTGTACCATTACATCCTGACATGTTAAATGAACCAGCTTGTATATATATGGTCACTCATAGATAAGTATATATGTACTTGCAATAACAATAAGAGAAGTTGTTTTCTGAATTTATTCTCAGAATACTGCTACAAATATTGTAAATGACAAATTAAAATTGTATAATGAAAATGCATATCAAATAGTAATATACATGCTACTTCAGTACAATAGATATTTTATTTTTAATCTAATTCTAACTGCTTAATCAATGATGAACGACTGACATCAAGTCCCTTTTATTCTTTTCAATACAGTCGCTCTCTCTCATTCCCCTCTTTTCATTTTTTTCCCTGGGGAATTTTCACTGCAGCTATATGAGTGTACGCAATTAAAAGGTGTCCGTATCATCATTCCCCTCCTCTCATTTTTCTCTTCCCTTGGAACTTTCACTGCAACTACTGTGTGCGTGTTGGTCAAAATTGGGCACCTACCTCACCAGCTCAGCTCATGCAACCACTGCAGCTGTCCCGGAAGGCTTACAATAAGTGCAATTGATTCTACAGTGCTCGAGAAGTCGTTAAATAATATGAGTGTACCCAAATGAAAGGGTTTTGGTAAGTTGTAACTTGTCAGCGGGTTTGGGTACTCTAAATGCGGGTATTACCTTTTGTAATAAACCATTTAGAGAAAATTCAAACACTCCCTAACAAGTGGGTACGGTATCTTAGTTCCTAGTTGTACCTCTATATAATCTCTGTTTTCAAGGTAAAACCCATTCCATCTCTGAAAAAGTACATCAAAATTGAGAGAAAAAAAATCATATTGCCATGCAAAAAGTAGAGATCATAACCTCAGCTATAGTTGTTGTCTTACTCCCATTTCAATTTATCCTAAATTCGGCAGATTTAATCGCAAACAATCTAGGAACTAGTATACTTGATACCTTCATATACTTTGCCATTTGTTATCTCCAAACCAACCAAATATCTACTAGGAAATGGAGAACTTTGATGATAGTTTTATCCCTCGGTTTAATCATAGTGATATTTGCAAATCATTTCTATATCAGTCCATGGCGATGGGAATTTGTAGCCCGCCTTATCTATGGTATCGACTTGGCAGCCATGCAGCAGTTTTTGATGATGAGATTTTTACATGATTGGAGGCGCACGGTTCTATCCACAATAATCACAGTAGATGTGATTCTGATATTCAATAATCGATATGATTCCGGACAATTTAATCAAATTTTCACGGTGATCGTATCAATTATAGTATATGTAATACTCACTGTTTTTCATGTAAAGAAAATTTGGGACCGAAGGAGGAAGGTAGCAGCCATTGCATCACTTTTCCTTGCAACCTTGATGTTAGGTATGACAAGGAAATATTATTTGTATTTATTGCTAGCATCATTGGTTGTTTCTCACTTGTGCCGTGGCTGTGGCTAATGTGTGCCCCGAAAATAAAGGCATGGTGGCAAGTCTATAACGGGCAAGAAGACGAGCCATATGATTTCCTCGAGATGGCCGGATTACCCACAAGGTTCACAATTCAAGATCTTGAAACAGCAACAGCAAACTTTCAAGCACCCATAGGGGAAGGTGCTTCTGGTGCAGTGTTCAAGGGGACACTAACAGATGGCTCTACCATTGCGGTAAAGCGGATCAAATGGCAGCCTCGTGGTGAAACAGAATTTAGAACAGAGATGACAATTATCGCAAGTCGGCAACATGTCAATTTAGTGCGCCTTCTGGGGTTTTGCCACTCTTCGAGAGGGGACCGCTACCTTATCTATCCCTTCCACGAAAACGGGTCTCTTGATGCATGGATTTTCTCTGATGATGGAAAGAGAAGCCATTTAACATGGGCATTAAGGTATCGTATTGCAATTGATGTTGCCAAAGCACTTGCATATCTCCACCATGATGGCCATCATCGGATTTTACATCTCGATGTCAAACCTGCAAATATTCTCCTTGATGGATGATAGTAGTGTCAGATTTTGGTATCAGATTTTGGTATCTCAAAATTAATTGGTATCGATGTCAAACCTGCAAATATTCTCCGGGCTCTGCTATCAGATTTTGGTATCTCAAAATTAATTGGCAAGGATGAGAGTAGTGTCATGACTAAAGCAAGGGGAACGGTAATTATTATTTATAAATATTCCATTGTTGTATTTTGCTGACTCAAAATGTTTTTTTGCCATTAATTTTATCTCTTCAGTTACTTGTCAAAGCTTTTTTTTTTAAAACCTAATTTATATTGATTTCTCCTAGTTTAGTTTGTGTATTTCAGAAACATCTTACCATATCAACATATTCTGTACCACAAACAGGTTGGTTACCTAGCCCCTGAGATGCTGGTGCCTAATGCTATCTCGACCAAGTCTGATGTTTATAGCTATGGAATGGTGCTTTTTGAGCTGATCGGTGGGCGAAGGAACTTGATATTGGTGATGGATGGAGAGACTCAACAAAGACGGAACTCGTACTTCCCGAAAATCGTCAGAGAGAAAATGATGCAAGGTGAGTTAATGGAGGTAGTCGACCAGAGCTTGATCAAGAATGAGGAAATAAGAGAAGAAGAAGTTACAATCTTAACTCGAGTGGCTCTTTGGTGCATTCAAGAGAACCCAATTTTGAGACCCGGCATGACAGAGGTGGTTGAGATGCTGGAAGGTCTCATACCGGTGCATGTGCCGCCCGAAAGCTCGATGTTTGTGGTGAACTTTTTGGATGGGGATTCGCATTCGGGTGTCTTGCACCGAGCTCAAGAGGATGAGACCACTATGTTGTCGGCCAATAATTTGTCAATTTCCATTCAATCTGGTAGATAGAAAACAATTATATGATAAGCTAAATGATTCAATTACAGTTCTGTCAAAAAAAAAAAATGATTCAATTACAGGTGCACCGGCTGGGTCAGTACCATAGGAGCACATGATTGCTTGTCTGTATAATTATTGTGTATTTTTATGTATCATTTGTTTTCGTTTAGTTTCATTTTTATTGTGTATGAAATTTCATCAAAAAAAAAATTATTGGCCGAGTGACATTTAATATATAGTGTATAATACTTATAATGCATATGGTGTGTGTGTATATATATATAGAGTCAGACTATAATACTCTATAGAGTAAAACACGTTTGTACTCTATGCTATATCTCCATTTTCAAAGGTCAAATAGCCGATCCGAACCCTTAACATGTATTCTTCATATATATTGAAATGTGCTTGGAGACCAAATTTTATATTTTTTTGGAATTTTTTTACTATTTATTAAGCCACTTTGAAAATCGTAGATCCACTGTGAATAGTAAAATTAGTAAAAATTTCTGGACCATCGGATCTGCGATTTTCAAAGTGACTTAATAAATAGTAAAAATATTCCAAAAAAATGTAAAATTTGGTCTCCAAGCACAATTCAATATGAAGAACATGTTGAATGGTTCGGATCGGATGTTTGAATTTTTAAAATAAAAATATAGTGCCATAAAGTAAAAACTTGTTTTACTCTCTATAGAGTACCATAGCCCAATTATATATATACACACACACAGAGACCTAGGAAATATATAGGAGGTGACATTTAATTTGTATAGTGGTAAGGGGTAGGGTCAGCCGACTTCACTCGAGTGCCATTTAATTTGAGTTGACAATAACGAGTTGTAAATATAACTCGAGTGCAGCTCATTACCAACTTGAGTGCAATTCACAACTCGTTTTTAATGTCATTTATAGTTATAATTGATATGATTATCTATGCACCACAAATTTGAATTAATCAATCAGCCAAACATGCTTAACCACCTCATTGATTATTAAAAATATCATTTTTGTTGAAATTTAATTAAATTTTTTTATATGTTTCAACCGCTTTTCTATGAAATATAATACTTTTAAAGGACTACGTAAAATTTTGCAATCAAGATTGCCCCTTCATTTCCAAATCGTTATTTTTGACTGTGTGTGAAGATAATAATAGAATTTGGAAAGGTCAAAGATAAAATTGGAAGATAGAAATAAGAGTTAATATTCAAATTACAAACTTTTCAACCAAAACTTCACTGACAGTGCATGGGCAATGAAAAACAAAAGTAAGGTGAATCAACATGACTAGTCACAATACGTCACGTATTTAGTTATATAATTTTAACTCATTGACCGTTTGAAAATTGTTAAATTACTATGTTATTCCTCTAATCACGATATTTATTAGATTATTAAATTTTCATAAAAAAAAATTATGCCAAAAATAATTTGTGTATGAAATTATGAAATAGATAATTTATTGCTTTGTGTATAAATATATATTTCCGACTCCAACAAAAATTATAATTCCTGTTAATCAAATTTTTAAACCAATTCTAAATGTGATGAATATTTATCAAGAGAAATATCTTCAAAAAATTATGCTAGATCATTTAAATACGAGAGTCAAAATTTAAGTGAAAAGATAATTTTCATTAAGTTCTTATTATTATTTCATGCCTCAATATAACATCTATACAAGGTACAAAGAGTTTTTTGTTTTCTAATATTACACTCCTATTCATTTTTTTAAATACATTTGTAGAATTTTTTTTTTTGGGTTAGTTGTTTCCTAATTCTTCATATTATATTGAATATAATTTCAATCTACGGATAATTATTCTTTGTCAACTTTCTTTTTTTTTTTAGGAAAAATATGGGTCTCGCCCGTATTTAATTGATAATCACGGTTACAAAGTTTTGTAGCTGCATGAAAAAGTAAACACAATGTGCTCAAACAAGCTTGAGTCAAAAAACAAAACTGAAAAGATAAATAAATTTGGAAAGTAAACTAGCTAAAC
Organism: Carex scoparia; assembly: GCA_024447655.1. Classification (NCBI taxonomy): domain Eukaryota; kingdom Viridiplantae; phylum Streptophyta; class Magnoliopsida; order Poales; family Cyperaceae; genus Carex; species Carex scoparia. Next base: position 7,346,221 of record JAJHPE010000001.1, read on the forward strand.
AAAAGGAAAAAAGGTTATTAAAGAAAAAAAGACTAATCCGATCTTGCGATCTTGTTGCGGTTCATAGCTCATCTGTGTACCGATGCAACATCTCTGAAACCTGATCCAATAATTCCGCCTCACACTTTGTCACATCTCTAAAGATTCTTGCGCAACGCTCTCTCCAGATGACAAACATGGCCACTAGTAGTGTTTCTCTTGCCTTTTTGTTTTTTGTTGTTTGAAGTATTGCCTTTATTGGTTGCGATCTCAGCTGCTGATCTGTGTCCATAAGTCGGTACAGTTCCAGTGCGAATTGGCATTGACCCATTAGGTGCTGGACTGATTCTACACTGCGACGACACATGATACACATGTTTGTCAGTGGCCACCCCCTTTTCCTGAGGTTGTCAATTGTCAGCAGTTTGTTGTTGACCAAAAGCCAACCAAAGACTTTGACCCTCGGTAGTACATGCAGCTTCCACAAATGATGTGTGTAAGTTGTTGTTGTCAGCACATCTTTGAGGGTCCGGTATGCACTACTGATAGTGAAGGTGTCCATGGTTGTCCACTTCCACCTGATATCATCCTAACGTGTCCCTGTATGGTGTATCACCCTTGTGAAATAACCTTCCAATAGTCAGAGTTCCTCTTCTGCCTCTAAGGTCCTGACGTGTCTAAACTGTTGGTCGATCGGTGTCCTCATGGCCTCCTGCAGTGTGATCGCACCATTCATCGCATGCGTGTATAATGAATATAACTGAGATTTGAGAATTCCGTGTCCCCAATCATGGTTCCATAGAGATATTCGGTCACCCTGTCCATAGATATGAGTCTTTGTCAACTTTCTTTTCTCAAAATAACTAGTGTCTTCATAATTTACCGTCTAGATGGCCTTCTTCGAATATTTCTTAAACTTTCATGTGTTTTTTTATGCATTTTTGCTGCTTAATTGATATGTTTTACTCTTACTTTAAGTTAGCTTGTGTTTTTTTTTTTCGCAATTAGTTGCTTGGCTTGTCGATCCGCTTTTTTAGGCTGGCTCTCTTTTTTATTATTATTATTATTCTTGTACTAATTCTTCTTTTTCGTAATTAGGTGCTTGGCTTGTCCGTCTAAATGGTCACCGATTCGGATTTCAATTCCGATTTTTCCTTCTATGCATCATACTCCTTCAATTGCCCAACTCCATACTCATCAATAGCATCCACCATGAACAGCACCTCATATCTCCTCTTCTTGAGCTTTTCCAGGAAAGCAGAGTTCTCAACTGCCTTCTTATTCTCACCAGTGATGTAGTAGATGTCTTTCTGGCCCTCCTTCATTCTGGTCACATTCACATAGTCCTTCAGGCTTGTCATCTCATCACCACTTTATATGGAGTGATAGCGCAAAAGGTCAGCAGCCAGCTTGGCACGGTTCTGGCACTGTCTTCATGGATACCCAATTTTAGGTTCTTGGAGAAGGACTCATAGAATTTGGTGTAATCCTAGATCTTTGTTCTCTGAAATCTCGGAGAACATCTCGAGGCATTTCTTGACCAGGTTCTTTCTGATGACCTTCAGGATCTTGTTCTGTTAGCGTCTCACATGAGATGTTGAGGGGAAGGTCATCCGAATCCACCACACCTATAAGAAAACAGAAGTTACATTATTGATAGATTTGTCAAGGCAGAGATACTGTGCTGACAATTGAGAAGTATCCTTCGAGTATTTATCGATAGGTCTGAAAGGAAGCTTAACTGCAAAGTTCACATCAAACTACCGAAAACCCTTCTGATATAAAGAGGCAGTAGTAGGTACCGGAGTGTACCGGCCAATAGCATAACTACACAGCTTCTAAGCATCAAAAGTAAAAAACAAAAGAAAAGACAATCAACAGAAGGATTGAAATAAAAACTAATAAAATACCTTTAATAAGCTAGGCTCAATACTCAATATAACGGCAATGTTAATTGTGTCGAGAGGAGAAATAATTTTTATTAGGACTAATGTATCTTTCAGAATAGATAAAGAGTAGATTTTATGCTGATGGAAATAATTATATCTTTCCGATCTTGAGAGAAAATGAAAAATATCTTAAACTTTGGTGTAATTTGAATGGGCAAGTAGTTAGATAATTTTCTACTTTTAAATTTATTTTTAGGACTTTACATTATAAGTTAGCAGTAAATTTTTTTTGTTTATAATACGTTCTGTTGCAATGCACGGGCACAATACTAGTAATAATATAAGAAGGTATGTGCCGAAGAACCTGTGCTGACAATTTTGAGCTCAATCTGATCCAAAATGTGACACTCAACAATACTATGAAGCAATGAACTGATTTCATCATTATTTGTGCGCTCTCATTATCGCACAAAAATTTAATTTGAGCCCACTTATTTTGACTTTCGAATTCAATATTTTATAGAGCAATAATTGTGAATCGTACAGATTGAAAGCTAACATGTTACATGTTCTACTGCATCTCTTAAATGATATTTTATAGAGAAATAATTGTGAAAATCGTACAGATTAATTGAAAGCTAACATGTTACATATATGTTCTACTGCATCTCGTAAATGAAACATATGTAAAGCAAAAAAAAAATGTATTACAACTTTGCAAGGAATACCTGAATAAGTCAGAAAGCATGTTTGTAAACAAAAAAAAGAAAAAAAAAATAACACAATGGATCAGTTTAGTGACCGTTAGATGGGAATCAAACAAATTCAAGTGGTTCATGGTGTTATGTGTTTTAGGATTCACTAGTGTTAGGTGGTATTATCTTAATTAATGCCAATTTGTTTTGGTTGTGAGTTTGTTTCTGGTGCTTTAGATATCAAGGAATGGTATCAGACTCTATTACGATGTAATGATTTTTGTTATTAAATGAAAATCGGTGGGCTTCGTTCCCACTTTTCTTAAAAAAAAAAAAAATTTATTATGATTATAATTTTAGTTTATTTGACATAAGATAAAAGGATTGAAAAATATATAAATTATTTTGGTAATTTCATTAACAATAAATGTAATACCGTTGAACTTGATTTTCTTAACAAATCAAGTGTTTTCATATTATTTTTTTATTATTTTAGTTCATTTCACAAAAGATAAAATGGAACGAAAAATAAATTATTTTGTTAATTTCATTTTTCAACCACTTCGAAGCTAATTTGTATGCTTAAGCGCATATTAGTAAGTTCATTCACGATTATTTTGCTAATTTATTTTTAATTTCGTTTGTTGGTCATCCAATTTCATTTTAGTAACAATATCATCATTAGTTTATTAATTTTTTTTGTAAGTTTATTAAAAAGCTCCTTTTCTGAATTGTTTAATATCTAATTAACTGAAACTATCTAGTTTGTTTTTAATTAATTTCTAAACTAATATAAATGGGTTTCACTAAGCAAATTTAACTTTATTAGAAATATGAATCACTAAGAAATTGTTTTATTAATCTTGCTCAAATGGCAGCTTTACATGGTGCCTAGTACTTATAGGGAAAAATAAAATTAACCTAACCCTGATTACATCTTCTAATTAGAGTAAGGTTTACAGTTGTTTTGTGTTTTATTGATTGCAGTGAAGGGAACATTGCCGTTATTTTGAGTAACTAGCTGAGAGCCATTTTAAATCAACTGAAGAAATGCAGTTATGCTTCAACACATTCTTACCGTTTTTTTTTTTGCTTGCACTTTGTTTAACACCCTTAGGTTGATGCATATTTTTTTTATATAGAAAAGTGTTTTTTAAGAACCTTAGGTTGATGCATATTTTTATAAACCATGAGTTATAATATTAAATAAAGTATTTGTACTAGGGGTGAAAACGGTATGGATAATATCCGATCCATATTCTATCCATATTGGAAAACTAGCTACTTAGATGTGGATATCGGATATAAGAATATCCATCTGGATAAGAATACTGATATGGCTTACGTCTCAATTATAGTATCTAAATAGTAGATATATACCATATATTTTAATATATATTGTTAAAAATTTATGTTATTCACCATTATAATTAGATAAATATTATGAACTTTAATATTTTTATATTATTTTAATAAATATTCAATCTGATCCGGACCCGTATCCGTATCCGTATCCATATTGATCTATATAATATGTCTGATATCCGCTTTGTTTCCACCCCTAATTTGTACTATTACGGTCAATTAATATTAATATTACAACAGCATGTGTCTATATACTCGTAAAAATGAATAATAAAAAATTGTTTGTTAAAAAAATCAGTCTATTATCATAATTGTGACCTAAATATTTATATATTACGACATGTGTTTATATTAATGATAATGGACAACAAAAAGTTGTTTTGATAAAAAAATTTAGTATAATGTTTATACTTTTAAATCATGGTTTTATGCTAAATATATACTAATTTAGGAATATCTATGTATATAAATATTTGGAAACAAGAAAAAGAAAAGGAGGGACAAACATGGCAGAGATGTATGCTGAAATATGAAGAGAGAAGGACAAATAGATGTGTTAACGATTTACTTAAATTCATGGTTATATATGGATTTGATTAGTAATTAAGTGTGTGTGTATATATAATCGCTAATCCAACGATGGATTAACTAAACAGTAAAATCAGACTGGACTATTGGATCAATGGTTTTTAATGTGGCTTAATAAATAGTAAAAAGATTAAAAAAATATAAAATTTGATCTTCAAATAAATTTTAATATAGACATCACATCTAACAATTTTAAAAATTAAATAAAAACTTAGTTGTACAGAACTTCAAAAACAATTAATTTAATATTAGCCATATATATAAAAATATATATTCCCCTTGGTGCTAATGAGTTAGTAACACATGCACCTATGGTAATGAAATCAAAGTCATCCTATATATATAAATATATATTCGCCTTGGTGCTAACGATTTAGTAACACATGCACCGATGGTACGTAATGAAGTCAAAATCATCCTATAATCCTGGATGCAATTATTACTTTATTTAATGGAACATCTTGTGCGGATTTGTGTAACTTATATAATTCTTTTATTTCGAATAATGTATGATATTGTTATAAAATAAACATAAATAAGAATGAGAGAATATAAAAAATAGCAATCTCTATATTCATATAGTTCTCATGTGTACAATATAAGATTACAATATCTCTATTTATATGCTACAAATTGTAAATGAAAAGTTATCACAATAATAAATAAGAAAATTAATTCTAAATAGTAGCAGATATGAATTTCAATGATAGTGTGAAAGTAGTGAAGTGAATGCGAATTAATATTGGGAGTTATAAAATGAATGGCATCCATACAATTATAATATTGTCACACCCCGCGGCCATAAATAGTGACAGAGCTCCGCCGTAAACATACAACACCGTGTATGCTTACAAGGCCATTTAAAATACACTCATCACATCAAAATAAAGACATAAAACGAGTTTATATACAATAGTCCAGGTACAAAGTGTTTGGTAAAGGTAGAACATACACATGGCATCTCGTAGGGATACCAACCAAAAGGTATGACATAGAGAACTATACAACAAAAATATAGATATACATCTCTAGTCAAATAACCAAGATAACAACTACGGTAGTGGGTTGCTATCTATCAGGGCCTACTACTCGCGTGCCTCTCTAGGATCAACCGCACCAAAACCTGTAAAAATAACTCAAAGGGTGGGGGTGAGAATATAATTCTCAGTGCGAATTTGCTACAATCGAGTTATTGGACTTGCAATCAGACTCCATGTTCAAAAATGAAATCCATACAAAAGCACATTAGCCATTTTTTAACAATATATGTATATGCATATGCTCGACAACAAATAATCAAATGAAGTACAATTTACGGAATTTTCAAGGGAAGTTCAAACAAGCACATATTTGGCCTAACTTATTTTATTATGGCTGGTAGCACTTACAGATATTCCACCGAGCTGGACCCTTTATCAACCCTCATATGTAGGGTTACAGGCACCTATAGATGTTCCACCGAGCTGGACCCTTTATCTGACACCCATCTGAAGTGCTTTGGCTTAACTATTTACTAAGGTCTGGTTCCAAGTCATATAGAGAAAATTCACTTGAAATAATTCGAAATGCCGTAATATTCAATTGACCGTCCAAATACATTACCACGTAGGGTAATGCCCCAGAGCAATAGACGTTGCACAGAAGTCACCCACAATCACAATCAATCACACACATATAGTCACCCACCCCTCGTCCCAACCGGTACTGGGACATCATGAGGGCCATTCACCTAAGGCCAATAGATTCCTAGGATCAAAGTCGACGCGCCCAGCGGGTCAGACTTTGCAAATTTATTCACATAATTCCATAATCATTAATTTGTGGTGACTTTCAATCATAAACAAATCATAAGAACACAATGAAGATGACAACCATACGAATATGCAAATCAACTATGTCACACAATTTAGTTTTAACCAAATTGAGTTAAGCAAACAATTCGCACAATTTCAATTATGCAACAATCAAACATGCAATCCGTTAAACATGCAACAATTAAATATACAACATGACAATCGAAAAGAGAATTTAATTCTTGAAAATGAAACATCAAACAAGTCCAAGAACCCCGCACCTGATTACGGAAAGCGTATCGCGTCCCTATGGTTCGGACGTCTCGAAAGGTTCCGCAACCTCTTGCTCAACCGAGCCTACACCTATTTCAATCATACATAATTGATTTAATCTTTGTTCGACAATTGATATGCCTACTTGGGTTTTATTACTTTATGATTTTCTTAACATAATTTCTATAGATTCACACAACATATAACTTGGTTTGTAGGACCGTACACATTTGATCAATATATTCTGAAAAATACTGGTACAGAGGCTGCTGGTACGCCAGTTCGGACGATCATTTCTCAATATTTTCCCACATAGGATACCCTCAAAATTTTACACAACTCTGTCCTATATGTTTATTAGTATCTCTGAAAGTTTCAAGTGAAAATAATTATTCTAGCCCCTGGTTTTCAATATTTTTCTCCAGCAGTCCGAAATTTTTCCAGAATCTGGACCTATCGAGGAAAAATCAGTACCAGTAAAATTTTGGGTAGTGTTTTAGAACAAAATTAAATTTGATCACATTGTTAACTCCAAATTCTAGTTGCCCATAAAATTTGGGGATCATACGCCTTTAGGAACACTAGTTTTGGAGTCTCCAAAGTTGACAAAACTTGCTGAAATTTCCAGATTTTCGGTTTCCCCCAATTACACAAACCCTAGATTAACTAAAACCAAAATAAATTCCAGATTTTAAAAGAGAGAGAGAGAAATTTACCAACTAACTCCCTTATTTATTTGATTAGACTAGATTAATCACAACTCTTCTCAAATTTTCGGATTTGAGACTAACCCTAGGTGAAAGATCAAGATTTAGCATAAATTGAGAAGGGAATCACCAAAAAAAACAACATAGAAGCTTTATTATGATGAAATACTCACACTTTATACCAAAAATTTCAGATTTAAACAAACCCTAGATAATGGAGAAAATTTAGATTTTGAAAGAAAAATAAGAAAATGAGTACCAATAGAGGAGTTAGATGGCAGTAAAACTAAATGTCAATGTGGTGTAGTTACACGTGTATAGTCATGCAAAATGGTCTTATTGAAAGAATTTCACTTATTTTCTCCTTATTCTAATATTTAGTAATTTTGCACTAAACCCCTTATATTGTTAGAAATAACTTGGCCTTTATATACTATGTTTTCAATTCACATGATATTACCAAATTTTAAAATAGCCCATGCTTGACTAAAAATTTTACAAGTACAACAAAATTAATTAACATCTATAATTTATTAACCGTATACTACTGTCAATCTTAATATTTTATGATATTTTAGTATTATAACAACATAAAAATTTGTTAAGGACTTTAAAATTATCTATTTTCTAATTAAAATTTTCCTATATTCTTGTAGTGTATAAGTTTCAAATTACTGAAATACAATGGGTTATAAATAGACAAGAAAATCCAAACTGAAATTTTTATCTAAAGAAAATAAATAAATAAATAAATGAACACTTCACTTAGATAATTCTCCAATTGTTCAAAATTTGAGTTGTTACAACTATGCCATAGAAAATCTCACACATAAGCCTCCACCGATCCAATAGATCGGTAGAGTTGGGCTTTCAAAATGAAGCTGAGATAACGACTTTCAAATGTTAGTAAATTGAATAGAGAAAGTTGAGACAATGCAGTCTAGGGTACTATTAAGAGTTTAGGGTACTATTAACTAGGTTTTGCTTTTTTAACTGGGCGTTAATTCAATAAATAGTTGTTAGTAAATTTTATTTTATGAAAGTTCAGCTCCACACTGGATCGGTGGAGGCTTATGTGTGAGATTTTCTATGGAGCAGTTTTTAGATGGGTGGAAAATTAGCTCTACCGGTTCACAAGATCGGTGGAGTAAGACTGTTTTATGCTACACTGATCATGTGGATCGGTGGAGGCTATTTTCCAAACTTTCAAACAAAGAGTGCTAGTTTGATTAATTTTTTTTAAATCCGTTCCATTAAAAAAAAAAATCTTGTGGCCTTGTGGCCAGTAGTCATACCGTATGGTACTTGAAAATTTTGGTAAAGGTGCTAGTTTGACTTAAAAAACATAGACTACAAGCTTAATCCTTGTAAGGAGATTCTTGTAAAATTATTCTAGTATCAAATTAAGCGGTAAAAAATGATAAAAAAAATGGATGCATTAAAATTAACTTAAATTCTACTAAATTTGACTGCTCGACTTGATACTAAATATATAAATTCAAAAAATTATAATCTTGTACAGAAACATATCACTTATAAAGTAGATCGGTCAGAGAGACAGGTGCTCTGATATCATGTTTTTATGAATTTATGTGGAGAAAAGTGTGATGAAAAAATAGTTTCTATTGATATGTTTTTGGTACATGTGTAAAACGTACTATCGGTATTATTGTCTAAAATAGATGTTCTCTTTTTTTACCTAATCCAAACCGTTTGATCGTTAATGAACGACTGAGATCTTTATTTTTTTTCAACACAGTCGCTCTCGCGAGTCGCACTCTCTCATTTTCCCCTCTTCTCAATTTTCTCTTTCCTTCAAACTTTGACTGCAACTATACAAGTGCACCAAATTAAAAGATGTCAGTATCATTTCCCTCTCATTTTTCTCTTACCTTGAAATACTGCAACTATATGTGTGTACCTAATTAAAAGGTCTCCGCATCATTCCCCACACAGTGGACTAATCAAACATAGGTAACAAAATGTAGAAATTGAATAGAGAGCGAGGTAACTAGACTAAGGAATTTTATTTTTTTATAATTTTTCTATCTATTTTCGGAGGCGAAACTTGTCTTGGGTCAATTTTTTTAGCATTAAGAATATTTAAATTTGTCACATCAAAATTTGTAAAATTTCCAAAATAACATTGACTTCAGCGTATAATTAATTACCTTTGGCTTCTCTAATAAACCATTTAGAGAAAATTCAAAGTCTCCCCACAAGTTGGTACGGTATATTAGTTCATTCCATCTATGTTTTCAAGGTAAAGCCCATTCCATCTCTGAAAAAAGTACATCAAAATTGAGGGAAAAAAGAATCATATGGCCATGAAAAAAGTAGATATCATAACCTTAGCTATAGTAAGTGTCGTACTCCCAGTTCAATCTTACCTAACCTATACAAATTTAATCAGAAACAATCTAGGAACTAGTATATTTGATACGTTGATATACTTTGCCATTTGTTATCTCCAAACCACCCAAATATCTACAAGGAAATGGAGAACTTTGATGGTAGTTTTATCCCTGGGTTTAATCATAGTGATATTTGCAAATCATTTCTACATCAGTCCATGGCGATGGGAATTTGTATCCCGCCTTATCTTTGGTATCGACTCGGTGGCCATAGCTCATTTTTTGATGATGAAATTTTCACATGATTGGAGGACCGCAGTTCTATTCACAGCAATCGCAATAGATACAGTTCTGATATTCAATAATAGTGAAGATTCAGGACAATTTAATAAAAACTTTACGGTGATCGTATCAATTATAGTGTATGTACTACTTACTGGTTTTCATGTAAAGCAACTCTGGGACCGGAGGAGGAAAGTAGCAGCCATTGCATCACTTTTTGTTGCAACCTCGATGTTAGGTTCTCTCCTCCGCATCTACTGGTATGACAAGGATAAGTTATTTATATCAATTGCAAGCATCATTGGTTGTTTCTCCGTTGTGCCGTGGCTGTGGCTAATGTGTGCCCCAAAAATAATGGCATGGCGGCAAGTCTACAACGAGCAGGAAACAACCCAAGACGACCAATACAATTTTCTCGAGATGGCCGGATTACCCGCAAGGTTCACAATCCAAGATCTTGAAAAAGCAACAACAAACTTTCAAGCACCCATAGGTGAAGGTGCTTCTGGTGCAGTGTTCAAGGGGACACTAGCAGATGGATCTACAATTGCGGTAAAGCGGATTAAATGGCAGCCTAGTGGTGAAACAGAATTTAGCACAGAGATGACAATTATCGCAAGTCGGCAACATGTCAATTTAGTGCGCCTTCTGGGGTTTTGCATCTCTTCGAGAGGGGAACGCTACCTTATCTATCCGTTCCACGAAAACGGGTCTCTTGATGCATGGATTTTCTCTGACGATGGAAAGAGAAGCCGTTTAACATGGACATTAAGGTATCGCATTGCAATTGATGTTGCCAAGGCACTTGCATATCTCCACCATGAAAACCATCATCGGATTTTGCATCTCGATGTCAAACCTGCAAATATTCTACTCGATGGAGACTTCCGGGCCCTACTATCAGATTTTGGTATCTCAAAATTAATTGGGAAGGATGAGAGCAGTGTCATGACCAGACCAAGGGGAACGGTAATTATTATTTATAAATATCCATTGTTGTATTTTGCTTACTCAAAATGTTTGTTTAGTTGCCATTAATTTTATCTCTTTGGCTACATGTCCAAGCTTATTTTTCTAAAACCTAATTTATATCGAGTTATCCTAGTTTACTTTGTATATTTCAGTAACATCTTTCCATATCAACATATTTTGTACCACAAACAGGTTGGATACCTAGCTCCTGAGATGCTGGTGCCTAATGCTATCTCGACCAAGTCTGACGTCTATAGCTACGGAATGGTGCTTTTTGAGCTGGTCGGTGGGCGAAGGAACTTGACATTGGTGATGGATGGGGAGACTCAACAAAGACGGAGCTCGTATTTCCCGAAAATTGTCAGAGAGAAAATGATGCAAGGTGAGTTAATGAAGGTTGTCGACAAGAGCTTGATCAGTAATGAAGAGATAAGAGAAGAAGTTACAATCTTAACTCGACTGGCTCTTTGGTGCATTCAAGAGAACCCAATTCTAAGACCTAGCATGACAGAGGTGGCTGAGATGTTGGAAGGTCGCATGCCAGTGCATGTGCCACCCGAAAGCTCGATGTTTGTGGTTAACTTTTTGGATGGGGATTCTTATTTTGGTGTCTTATCCCGAGCTCAGGAGGATGAGGCCACTATGATGTCGGCCAATAATATGTCCATTTCCATTCAATCTGGTAGATAGAAAACAATTATATGCAAAGCCAAATTATTCAATTACAGTTCTCTAAAAAAAAATTATTCAATTAGAGGTGCACGTACCGGCTGGGTTAACACAACCTTTTTGTGGGGAAAAAAAAACACTAGTAGAATCTCATTATTAAATTTTTATCTTAGTCAGTACCATCGGAGCACATGGTTGTATTTATATGTATAATTGTGTTTTCGTTTAGTTTCATTTTTATGGAGTATGAAAATATATAGCAATTTAATCCTAAAAAAAAATCCCTATAGAGTTATTCAGAATAACTAAACACGGATATACTTGTATTGAATATGGTATATACATACAATGAAATATATAGCATTTGACATTTAATATGTATAGAGTGGCAAGGGTAGGACTGTAAATGAACCGAGTTGGAGTGAGTTACTTCTATTTCATGCTCAGCTCCTTAAGTTAATGAGCGAACCGCTCAACAAGATATTCATAATAAAATATGTCTGGAGATGAAATTTTTTACTTTTGTAAAGATAAGTACAAAATCATTGTTTCTGGACTGTTCAAAAACAGTTCTACCCATCTTAAAAAATAGTAAAAAATTTCAAAAATTTATAAAATTTCGTCCCCATGCATATTTTAGTATAGATATCATGTGTAGCAGTTCAGACTGACAATTTGGACAATGAAAACGCAGATATAGAATATGAGATTTGATGAATTATGAAAGGCATGAGGGTATTTTACAAAGCTGTTGTTTTTCAGTGATTCAAAATTGTCTAAAAAAACAGTTTTGAAAAGTACTTAATAAATAGTAAAAAATTTAATAAAAATGTAAAATTTGATATACAAACACATTTGAATATAGAGATCATGTTGAATAGTTTGCACCAACTATTTGAACTTTAAAAATCACAAAATCAAATTATTGTAATATGTTATAACTTGAATCCCTTCAATTATGAATTGGGAAAACTCGGTCACGGGATCCGTATCCTCTGCTGTAGCAGCCTGCTGCACTTTCGGACGGTCCAGATTTAATCTCAGCCGGTGAGTGCTCGAATGATGGAGGGGGCAGTATTAATTTTGCTTTAAAATTCGTGCAAAAACCTTATTTCGTCCGTCCGATAAAAAATTAACATACCAGATTAAAAGTGCAGCAGAGGATGCGATTCCCTCGGTCACGTCCCGAGTTTGCCTATGTGATTAATTAATTTCCTTTGTTAGAAATTGTCAGGTAATTGAATTAATTGATGGTGTCATTACAATATTTGGCAGTGGCGGAGCCATCATGTAATAGGAGTAGACAATTGCCTACCCATGAAATTTTAAAATAAGGTATAAATATGTTGGCACTCTTAGAAATTAGATTGCTTATTTCTATTCTTTGACAATTCAATATTGCAATTCAATCGAATGGATTAAATTGCAAATTGCAACTGATATATAATTGACTAAAATTGTTGAGTTAATATTTTTCTTGATTTATGTTTAGATTTAGATTTTGATGAGATTGATTAAAATAATTCAAGTATATATGTGTAATTTTGCCCACAAATTTGGTAATCCGAAACGTTTTGTCCCCTCCTGACTCAAATTTTGGCTACGCTGCTGATATTTGGTGGTTTAAAAAATTTGTACCATTAGATCCCGACATGTTAAATGAACCAGCTTTTATATATATGGTCACTCCTAGATAAGTATGTACTTCCACTAAAAATAAGAGAAGTTGTTTTCTCATTATTCTCAGAATACTGCTACAAATATTGTAAATGACAAATTAAAATTGTATAATGAAAATGCATATCAAATAGTAATATACATGCTACTTCAGTACAATAGATATTTTATTTTTAATCTAATTCTAACTGCTTAATCAATGATGAACGACTCACATCAAATCCCTTTTACTCTTTGCAACACAGTCGCTCTCTCTTATTCCCCTCCTCTCATTTTTCTTCCCTGAGAAATTTCACTGCAGCTATATAAGTGTACGCAATTAAAAGGTGTCCGTATCATCATTCCCCTCCTCTCATTTTTCTTTTTCCTTGGAACTTTCACTGCAACGACTGTGTGCTTCCAGGTCAATATTGGGCCCCTACCTCACCAGCTCATGCTCTTCCTCTGCCAACAGCTGTCCCGGAAGGATAAGAATAGTATGAGTGAATCCAATTGAAAGGGTTTGGGTAAGTTGCAACTTGTCAGCGGGTTTGGGTACTCTGAATGCGGGTATTACCTTTTCTAATAAACCATTTAGAGAAAATTCAAACTCTCCCTAACAAGTGGGTACGGTATCATAGTTCCTAGTTGTACCTATATATAATCTCTGTTTTCAAGGTAAAGCCCATTCCATCTCTGAAAAAGTACATCAAAATTGAGTGAAAAAAAATCATATTGCCATGCAAAAAGTAGAGATCATAACCACAGCTATAGTAGTTGTCTTACTCCCAATTCAATTTATCCTAAACTCGGCAGATTTAATCGCAAACAATCTAGGAACTAGTATACTTGATACCTTGATATACTTTGCCGTTTGTTATCTCCTAACCAACCAAATATCTACTAGGAAATGGAGAACTTTGATGGTAGTTTTATCCCTGGGTTTAATCATAGTGATATTTGCAAATCATTTCTATATCAGTCCATGGCGATGGGAATTTGTTGCCCGCCTTATCTATGGTATCGACTTCGCAGCCATGCAACATTTTTTGATGATGAGATTTTTACATGATTGGAGGCGCACGGTTCTATCCACAGCAATCACAGTAGATGTAACTCTGATAATCAATAATCGATCTGATTCTGGACAATTTAATCAAATTTTCACGGTGATCTTATCAATTATAGTATATGTAATACTCACTCTTTTTCATGTAAAGAAAATATGGGACCGAAGGATGAAGGTAGCAACCTTTTTTTCACTTGTCCTTGCAAACTTGATGTTAAGCATTCTGCTCCGCTTCTACTGGTATGACAAAGAAAAATTATTTGTATTAATTGCTAGCATCATTGGTTGTTTCTCCGTTGTGCCGTGGCTGTGGCTAATGTGTGCCCCAAAAATAAAGGCATGGTGGTTAGTCTACAACGGGCAAGAAGATGAGCAATATGATTTCCTCGAGATGGCCGGATTACCCACAAGGTTCACAATTCAAGATCTTGAAACAGCAACAGCAAACTTTCAATCACCCATAGGTGAAGGTGCATCTGGTGCAGTGTACAAGGGGACACTAGCAGATGGCTCTACCATTGCGGTAAAGCGGATCAAATGGCAGCCTAGTGGTGAAACAGAATTTAGAACAGAGATGACAATTATCGCAAGTCGGCAACATATCAATTTAGTGCACCTTCTGGGGTTTTGCATCTCTTCGAGAGGGGACCGCTACCTTATATATCCATTCCAAGAAAACGGGTCTCTTGATGCATGGATCTTCTCTGATGATGGAAAGAGAAGCCATTTAACATGGGCATTAAGGTATCGCATTGCAATTGATGTTGCCAAAGCACTTGCATATCTCCACCATGAATGCCATCATCGGATTTTGCATCTTGATGTCAAACCTGCAAATATTCTCCTCGATGGAGACTTCCGGGCCCTGCTATCAGATTTTGGAATCTCAAAATTAATTGGGAAGAATGAGAGTAGTGTCATGACCAGAGCAAGGGGAACGGTAATTATTATTAATAAATATTCCATTGTTGTATTTTGTTGACTCAGAATGTTTTTTAGTTACCATTAATTTTATGTCTTTGGTTACATGTCTTTGCTTATGTTTTTTAGTTATCCTAGTTTGGTTAGTATATTTCAGAAACATCTTACCATATCAACATATTTTGTACCACAAACAGGTTGGTTATCTAGCTCCTGAGATGCTGGTACCTAATGCTATCTCGACCAAGTCTGACATCTATAGCTATGGAATGGTGCTTTTTGAGCTGGTCGGTGGGCAAAGGAACTTGATATCAGTGATGGATGGAGAGACTCAACAAAGAGGGAACTCGTACTTCCCGAAAATCGTCAGAGAGAAAATGATGCAAGGTGAGTTAATGGAGGTAGTCGACCAGAGCTTGATCAAGAATGAAGAGATAAGAGAAGAAGAAGTTACAATCTTAACTCGACTGGCTCTTTGGTGCATTCAAGAGAACCCAATTCTAAGACCCGGCATAACAGAGGTGGTTGAGATGCTGGAAGGTCTTGTGCCGGTGCATGTGCCGCCCGAAAGCCCAATGTTTGTGGTGAACTTTTTTGATGGGGATTCGCATTCCGGTGTCTTACCACGAGCTCAGGAGGATGAAGCCCCTATGATGTCGGCCAATAATTTGTCCATCTCCATTCAATCTGGTAGATAGAAAACAATTATATGCTAAGCCAACTGATTCAATTACAGTTCTCTCAAAAAAAATTTAAAAAATATAAAATTTGTTTTCTATTCAATCCGGTAGCATATAATTGTTTTCTATCTACCAGATTGAATGGAAATGGACAATTTATTGGGGCTTCATTCTCCTGAGCTCGGGGTAAGACACCATAGGGGCTTCATTAAAACTAGAAATCAATTAAAGAAGAGATTATGATTACGCTCATAGAGGCATATTCTCAAACAGGTTCTGTGATGCAATAATTTTTTTTTTCTTCTGTGTTAATATTTTCAGACGAAACTCAAAAATATTAAATATAAATTACAGAGGAGGATCTACTTACACCATTTTTTGGTGACACAAAATTACACTCTACATTTTTAAAGTTCAAACAGTTGATTCAAACCTTTCAACATGTTGGATATATTAAAATGTTCTTGCAGATCAAATTTTATATTTTTTTAATTTTTTACTATTTATTAAGACAGGTATAAAAAATTTAAATAGTTTGGAAACAACGATTTTGTAAAATACTTAAGAAATAGTAAAAAAATATAAAATTTGGTCTCTAAGCACATTTTGATATGGAGGTCATGTTAAAATGTAAAGTTTTTTACTATTATTGGGCTTTGAGATTCGTGCCAAGTTAAAATGAATGATCCTGATTCAGTAATTGTAAAAGATTCCCTTGTGCAATAAGAGAGAGGATGTGAATTCAAGCCAAATCACCCAAATTAATCCAAAATCTCTCCATGGTTCTACTCTCTCATCTCCCCTCGCAGCCCTGTTCCCTTCAATTTTCTTAGGCAATATTTCAATAATGTGTCAAATGATTTTGTGATTATACAAGCAAAATAATATAGTTTCACCGAAATATTTTATATTACTTTCTTATCATCATTTACATCTATCCAATGATTCTAAGATTTATTTTATGCAATATATTTTTTTTTTATAAATCATCAATAATTTTTTTTTTTACATTAATCTTGTTTAAACATATTTTTTTGACAAATTAATTTTTCTTACCATTTTTTTCCTATTTTTATTATAAAAAATATTATGTCAAAAAAAGTCCGAGTTTCCGATCCGATTCGGCCAATTCTGATCGATTTATCCGATTCCGATTCCACGATCTAGTGACCGATTCTGATTTCGATTTTCAGAACCATGGTTTTAATGCTTTCTCACAATTCAAATGCTATTTCATGGTAAAACAATAGGTCTGAGACCGTTGGCTTCATTGATTGCATGAGCCATGTCATAATTCTGTCATTTTTGGCTTGCTTATTTTTTTTTTTCCTAATTCGATCGGTCTCGTCGTCTGTTTTTGCTGGTTCGGATTTTGTAGCCTTTCTCCGGATGAATTCTAAAACTTTGTTCGGGTTTTGTATCCCTCTCCTGTAATGAATTCTAAAACTTATCTTTCACTAAGAGATAATTTTACAGATCTTGTCCATGAGAGAATTTGGCCATTTAGCAATGTACGTGCTAGTGAATTTTAATTGAGGTGTTGGTAGGTTCGTTAGAGTGTTGCCCCTCTAATGCCGTTGCTTAATTTATTGTGCTAGATTTTCTGTTATGGGTTTTGGTTTGTTTATGCATGCACCAGACGGGTAAGGCTTTTGGGATTTTTTCTCAGTCACAGAGACAGATGATCTGATTTCACGTTTTTATGAATTTATGAGGAGAAAAGTGTGATGAAAAAATAGTTTCTATTGCTATGGTTTTGGTACATGTGTAGAACGTACTATTGGTATTATTGTCTAAAATAAATGTTCTCCTTTTTTATGATCTAATCCTAACCGCTTGATCGTTAATGAACGACTGAGATCTTTATTCTTTTCAACAGTCGCCCTCTCTCATTTCCCCTCTTCTCATTTTTCTCTTCCCTTCAAACTTTGACTGCAACGACTATACAAGTGCACCCAATTCAAAGGTGTCAGTATCATTCCCCTCTTATTTTTCTCTTCCCTTGAAACACAGCAACTATATGTGTGTACCTAATTAAAAGGTGTCCGCATCATTCCCCACACAGTGGACTAATCAAACATACGTAACAAAATGTAGAAATTGAATAGAGAGCGTGGTAACTAGACTAAGGAATTTTATTTTATTTTTATAATTTTTCTATCAATTTTCGGAGGCGAAACTTGACTTGGGTCAATCTTTTTAGCATCAAGAATATTTAAATTTGTCACATCAAGTAAATTTGACCCTCTTATACCTTTGGATTTTCTAATAAACCATTTAGAGAAAATTCAAAGTCTCCCCAACAAGTTGGTACGGTATAATAGTTCATTCCATCTCTGTTTTCAAGGTAAAGCCCATTCCATCTCTGAAAAAGTACATCAAAATTGAGGGAAAAAAGAATCATATGGCCATGCAAAAAGTAGAGTTCATAATCTCAGCTATAATAGGTGTCTTACTCGCAGTTCAATCTTACCTAACCTATACAAATTTAATCACAAACAATCTAGGAACTAGTATATTTGATACCTTGATATACTTTACCATTTGTTATCTCCAAACCACCCAAATATCTACAAGGAAATGGAGAACTTTGATGGTAGTTTTATCCCTGGGTTTAATCATAGTGATATTTGCAAATCATTTCTACATCAGTCCATGGCAATGGGAATTTGTAGCCCGCCTTATCTTTGGTATCGACTCGGTGGCCATAGCTTATTTTTTGATGATGAAATTTTCACATGATTGGAGGACCGCAATTCTATTCACAGCAATCGCAATAGATACGGTTCTGATATTCAATAATAGTGAAGATTCAGGACAATTTAATAAAAAATTTACAGTGATCGTATCAATTATAATGTATGTACTACTTACTGGTTTTCATGTAAAGCAACTCTGGGACCGGAGGAGGAAAGTAGCGGCCATTGCATCACATTTTGTTGCAACCTCGATGTTAGGTTTTCTCCTCCACATCTACTGGTATGACAAGGATAAGTTATTTATATCAATTGCAAGCATCATTGGTTGTTTCTCCGTTCTGCCGTGGCTGTGGCTAATGTGTGCCCCAAAAATAATGGCACGGTGGCAAGTCTACAATGAGCAGGAAACAATCCAAGACGAGCAATATGATTTTCTCGAGATGGCCGGATTACCCGCAAGGTTCACACTCCAAGATCTTGAAAAAGCAACAACAAACTTTCAAGCACCCATAGGTGAAGGTGCTTCTGGTGCAGTGTTCAAGGGGACACTAGCAGATGGCTCTACCATTGCAGTAAAGCGGATCAAATGGCAGCCTACTGGTGAAACAGAATTTAGCACAGAGATGACAATTATCGCAAGTCGGCAACATGTCAATTTAGTGCGCCTTCTGGGGTTTTGCATCTCTTCGAGAGGGGACCGCGACCTTATCTATCCGTTCCACGAAAACGGCTCTCTTGATGCATGGATTTTCTCTGACGATGGAAAGAGAAGCGTTTAACATGGACATGAAGGTATCGCATTGCAATTGATGTTGCCAAGGCACTTGCATATCTCCACCATGAAAACCATCATCGGATTTTGCATCTCGATGTCAAACCTGCAAATATTCTACTCGATGGAGACTTCCGGGCCCTACTATGAGATTTTGGTATCTCAAAATTAATTGGGAAGGATGAGAGCAGTGTCATGACCAGAGCAAGGGGAACGGTAATTATTATTGATAAATATTTCATTGTTGTATTTTGCTTACTTAAAATGTTTGTTTAGTTACCATGAATTTTATCTCTTTGGCTGCATGTCCAAGCTTATTTTTCTTAAACCTAATTTATATCGAGTTATCCTAGTTTACTTTGTATATTTCAGAAACATCTTACCATATCAACATATTTTGTACCACAAACAGGTTGGTTACCTAGCTCCTGAGATGCTGGTGCCTAATGCTATTTCGACCAAGTCTGACGTCTATAGCTACGGAATGGTGCTTTTTGAGCTAGTCGGTGGGCGGAGGAACTTGACAATGGTGATGGATGGAGAGACTCAACAAAGACGGAGCTCGTATTTCCCAAAAATTGTCAGAGAGAAAATGATGCAAGGTGAGTTAATGGAGGTAGTCGACCAGATCTAGATCAAGAATGAAGAGATAAGAGAAGAAGAAGTTACAATCTTAACTCGAGTGGCTCTTTGGTGCATTCAAGAGAACCCAATTCTAAGACCCAGCATGACGGAGGTGGTTGAAGTGCTGGAAGGTCGCATGCCAGTCCATGTGCGGCCCGAAAGCTCGATGTTTGTGGTTAACTTTTTGGATGGGGATTCTTATTTTGGTGTCTTATCCCGAGCACAGAAGGATTAGGCCACTATGATGTCGGCCAATAATTTGTCCATTTCCATTCAATCTAGTAGATAGAAAACAATTATATGGTAAGCCAAATCTATCTATACTTCTATAGATATAATCTGGGATGTCCGGCTGTTGTATATGAACAGTGTCATCTACAGTACCATCTATGAAAAGAACACCTACAGTTTTTATTTGTTAAAAAAAAACAGTGTTTTGCAGGATTGTAACGAAGGGATAGCTCGCTATCATAGCGTGAATTAGTTAAACAACCTAATGCTACATTCATATGTACAGTTTTTGTTATATTTAGATACAAACACTCTTCCTTTACATTTTTGTAATATTCCTATAAAACTTTTAATATTTGGTGCATGCAACGACCATATATAAACATTATGTATATTTTTCCATTAACCCCGAAAGTAGTTGCTGAAACAACGCGAGGCACCCATCTACTCATATACTAATGGAGATCAAAGCCTTAAACAAGGGCTTTAAATTTTCTGTTAAGGATCTTAAATGAATTCTTGCTTATAAAAGAAAGTATATAACTTTTTTTTTAACTTCGATTTTATACTAAAGGAATTTGAAAATTTATAAATTGTGCAAGTAAACACATAACTCGTGCAATAGATCAGTTTCAATAAGTTGAATTTACTATTTGAAGTCAATTCGATAGGTTTTCAAGTTTAACAAGAAAATTGATGAGCTTTAGAAGACCCTAGCTAGTCCTGCTCTATATAATATGATGAAGTTAAATTTTTTACTGGCTTCATTTTTGTTTTGTTGCATTTAATAATTCGGGATTAAAAAATATAAACAGTAATTGGAATACTAAAACAATAGTTTATAATCAATGTTGTAGCCTGCTATTTACCTAACAATGTTAATTGTAGTAATTAATTAGAATTAGAAGCGCAATTGAAATGTATGACGCTGATTGCCAAATACTATTTTATAATAACAACTAGGATGTGTTCATCCATAAATTATATTAAATTAATTAATTAGATGGGCTAAGGCCGAAAGAAACTAGGCCTATTAAAAAACATCAGCGTGAGTTCCTTGACTGGGGTAGGTTTTGAATAAAAAAATAGATACCTAACCTCCTTGCTAAATTAATGGTCAAGATATCGCCAATATATTGTAAACGAAAATGTTTAATAAATTAAGCCTAATATATCAATGCGGCCATATAAACAAGATATTATTCGACCATGGGCCATGGGGTCCATGTCGGACTTTTGACCGTTGGCATTTTGTTGCGTAATATTTTATTATTCTTTTGTGGCACAAGATCGGAATATTCATTCTAATGCGATTCCAATTCCAAGTTTCCAACATTTTTTTTTTTTTGAGTAAAGTAGGAGGAAGCCATCCAACTATTTTAAACCCATGATCTCTCAATTATTTAATACTCTTGTTATTATAACAAATGATTTTCCTATCTGGGTTTCGAACTCATAAACTCCCCACTATTTAATACATTTGTTATTATAGCAAAATGTTTTCCTCGTCTGGGTTTTGCACCCATGACCACCCACATAGAAACCGTGTGTATTTGCCACTAGATCAAGGCTGGTTCTTCACATTATTCGAAATTTTTTTTTTCCGATACTCTTTTAGAAATCTTTTTTGTTATGGTTGTCGGCAATTTGCCGACAACAGATATATTGATAAAAAAAATTATTTACAAGAACAGAAGAACACCACTTGCACACCTCTAGACTATACAATAAGGTGAGCCAATTCTAATTACTAATTACTCAAATTGTGTAGTAGAAAAAACAAAGAATTAAATAAAAACCCTAACAATTCACTCGCCAAGACTCAATTTCTAATGTCGGTCATTAATGAGACGACGGACCTGCCTCTGTTTATTAGAGAAGAGTCTCCTGTTTCGTTCCCTCCATAAGGCCCATGTTCTCACAGCTCAAATAATGTTCCATAGAGATTTCCTTACAGGGGACATGTGCTTGCCCGTGTCCAATCATACCCTCACAATGTCGGTGCCTCCCCTGGCAATAATATTGTAGTGGTTCATTAAACCCTGCTAAAATCCGACCGCATATCCACAGTCCCACATTATATGATCTCTTATTTCCAGTAGGTCCACCCTACACAAGTGGTAGCCCGAGTTGATTGCACAACCTCTCGCTATTAGGGTCTGTTGAGTGATGATTTTTTCGTCCAACATTAGTCAGATGAAAATTCGAACTTTCAGTGGGACCTTGATTTTCTAGGGTGTTTTTTTAGTGTGGGAGGTGATACCTCCATTATGCATCATTCTATATGCCAAGGCACTTGAGAAAATGCCCGATGCAGTCCATCTCCACTTATTTTGGGCCGATGCCTGTTTGACCGATCATTGGTAGAAACCCCTCAGAGCAGCCAGGTCCCTAAGAAAGAAAGATGTCCCAGTCGCCATGGGACCTAGCTGGCCCACCGCACTCATGCCATATAGTGAGTTCAGTGTCTTTGCCCAGAGGCGGTGTGGTAGATTTTCCATTGCCCAAAGCCACTTGGTGAGCAGCACATCGTTTTGACATGTCAAGTCAATAATTCCCAATCCTCCGTTCGTCTTCAAGGTGCACACCATTTCCCAGTTAACCAGGCAGTTAATTGCCTTTCATGTGTCATTCCCTTTCCACAGAAAACATCTTCTCATCTTGTCGATATGGTTAATGACTTCCACCGGTAGCTTGAAAGCCTGCATATAGTGCAACGGCATGGCTGACAAAACTGCTTTGACCAGGGTGATCTTGCCGCCATAGGAGAGCAAGTTAGAGGTCCATCTCTCCATTCAATGCTGCACCACTTGCAACATTGGTTGGAAGTCCACTTTCCTTGGCTTTTTAATGGTGAGAAGCAGACCTAGATATCTGATAGGAAGGCTTACCGATGGGGCTTGAATGATTTCATTGACCACCATGATCAGATTGTTCGGTATTGCAATCGGAACGAATGAACTTTTCTCCTTATTTATTTTTAGGCCCGTAAGGTCTGTGAAGACCTCTAGAACCCTGGCTCTTTTAGAAATCTTATAGATTATTTTCCTACGACTCTTTCAAATTACCTTTTAGATAATGTTATTCTAGTGGTTCTTAATTCTGAAGATCAGTTTTCGGAACCAAAATTCCTATTTCTGGTAAAATTAATGGAGTCCATTGATTCAATTAATAGAGTGATTCAAAGAGAATAATACAATTACAGGTGCACAGGTTAGGTTATTAGAACACAACCTTTTGTGGCGAAAAAAAGAGTGAAAAAAAAGGAAGCTGATATCAGTACCCAGCTACAGTATCCGCATTGTACTGGCAGCATAACTGCCATAACTACCATAACAACTTGGGGGACCGCAAAAATTCCAGGCTGAATCTGTTTACCAAAGTATTAATATCAATACACTAAAATATTTATACCTATATACGGAAGTATTTATATCTATGAGGTTAACAACTTTTAAATAAATAATTGTTTTCCCAATTAAATTTCTCAAAAGCACCCGCACCATAAATGCATGTGGGGGATCACTCAAACTAGATGGGGGGGCCATATATGTTTTTAGAGGTGAGTATTTTTTTTCTCCGTTCATTATCGTCCATATTTCTAACGATTTGTAAGGAATTTTGCAAATCTAAAACCACAACCGTCTCCTATGCAATTTTCTATTTCAAATGAGATCCATGATGACGTACTTTCGGGCTCGTCATCACACAAGTATTTATACCTACACTTGCAAGTATATTTTACATATGACACTGGATGATAGCTGAAACTATTAATATCAAATATTACAAGTATTTATACCTATGTGGTCAACTATTTTTGTTAAAGGAAGGTTGCAATTATTTTTTATATATGAGTATATTACACTGGATAACATCTAAAAATATTAATATCAAGTAATACTTGTATTTATACTTATGCACTAGAGTATTTACACATATGTGGTCAACTATGTTTGTTAGAGAAAAGTTGACACAGAAACGATTGGAGAATATTGATGCAGGGATGCGGGGTCCCCACTACTTCAAGGTTGACGCTCGACAAAAGTATTAATATATATTTTGTAAGTATCAATTTTTTATCTTACAAGTATTTATATTTATAAAGGTTGGCGCTGGACGAGTGTGGAGACTAATTAAAAAAGGTGGGACCAAGTAATTAGTGGGGACCATAACACATCATGTCTTTAATGTATAGTGCGGGTATAGTACTGCGGGGTTAAAAAAAATTATTCATGCAAAAAATATCCTAATTGAATCTCATTAATTTTTATAGAAGCAAGTTAGTGCTAGAGGACCACATGATTGCTTGTATATATAATTATTGTTTATTTATATGTACAATTGTATTTTCGTTTATCTTCATTTTTATTGAGGATGAAATTTCCCCCAAAAAATCCCTACAGAGTGTTATTCAAGAATAACTAAACATGGATAATATATACTTGTATTGCATATGGGGTGTGTGTGTGTGTGTATATATATATATATAAATATAGAGGAGGGATCCACTTACACCATTTTTTGGTGACACCGAATTACACCCTACATTTTCAAAGTTCAAACAGTCGATCCAAACCGTTCAACATGATGGATATATTAAAATTTGCTTTCAGATCAAATTTTACGTTTTTTTTGAATTTTTTTACTATTTATTAAGATGAGTATAAAAATTCAATGGTCTGAAGCAACGATTTTATTAAATACTTAATAAATAGTAAAAAAATTCAAAAAAAATGTAAATTTTGGTCTCCAAGCACATTTTAATATGAAAATCATGTTGAATGGTTTGGATCGACTGTTTGAACTTTAAAAACTTTAAAAATAAATGGTGTAATTTGCTGTCACCAAAAAAAAGTGTAAGTTGATCCTTCCTCGTACACACCCACACACAGAGAGACCTATGGAGAAAGTTATCATTTTTGGACTCTAATTTTTGTTTATTTGTTCTTTTGGGCCAGAGTCATGCTGCAAGGGCCTCACAGTCATCGAGCTATCTGCTGGGTAATCCACTAAGCAGCCCGGCCCGCTTTGTACCTCCTATAGGACAACTCGGTCACAACTCAAGTTTGTCTCCTCTACTGAGTACTGACTATTGCCGCTGCTTGGAACTAAATTTACGGCCTCTTCGCCATCTCCAGCTACATCTGTAGTGCATGTCCTCTGAGATATCTCATATTTTGCATGACCGACGTATCCGGTGCCTATTCGGGGATAGCTCAGAGGCCAGTATTATTTTATCTTTGAGATTTACACAAAATGTATATGAACGGTTGTGATTTTTCAAAAAATCACGCAACATATGAGATATCTTAGACTCAGAGAATGCGAATTCCTGCATCTGGTGGTGCACCGTCTGTTTTCATAGATTCTCATTTTGAATAAGTCTTTTTGTTCATAATATAAAATAATTTTGAATCTTTTTACTGGTGCAAGTAACATATTCCAAACTAATATTGTAATAAATTGATTAAGAAAGTAGTGGAAGATCTGTTTGATTTTTGTCCTGATGCTGAGACTACAACAAAGCCGAATCACCAAAAACTAATCCTCAAAAACCACCTAAAAGCCGAATCACCCAAATTAATCCAAAATCTCTCCATGGCTCTACTCTCTCAGTCATTCCCCTTGCAGCATCGTTCCCTTCTATTTTCTCAGGCAAAATGTCGAACACTTCTTCTGCATCCTCTCTATTGGGCCTATTCTAGGCGGTCGACGAACTCGAAGTTCGTCGAATTTCTTTTTAAGAGAGTATAGGTATTCTATATTACTCCTTGATCCTTGTTGTTCTTGTTAGATTTCTTGTTTTAGTCGATAGATATGAGAATAGTTGTTTTGTCAGTTGTACATGGTTTTTACGTCTTCCAACAATTCCAATGTTGTTTCATGGCAAAACAATAGGCCTAAGACCGTTGGCTCCTTTGATTGCATGAGCCTTGTCCAGGGACAGATTCAGGATTTTGCTCAGGTGTAGGCACAAAATATTGACAAGAGTATAATTTTTTCTACTGACAAATTGGAACGGAGTAGTGGATAGGGATTTAAAAAAGTCACGACACGACCAAATACGTCACGACATGATACGGCTCAGATCCAGTGCGGGTGGACCACCCCCACTGGGCTCCGAGAAAACTCCCAGAATTTGGCTAAGTACTAACTGCGCCCGCACTCAGATCCAATGCGGGTGGACCACCCACACTGGGCACCCTGAAACCTCTCAGAATTTGGCTAAGTACTGAGTGCGTCCGCACTCAGATCCAGTGCAGGTGGACCATCCACACTGGGAGCCCAAAATGTTTCCAGAATTAGGTTAAGTACTGAGTGCGTCCGCACTTAGATCCAATGCGGGTGGACCACCCACACTGGGCGCCCTGAAAACTCTCAGAATTTGGCTAAGTACTGAGTGCGTCCACACTCAGATCCAGTACGGGTGGACCACCCACATTGGGAGCCCAAAATATTTCCAGAATTTGGCTAAGTACTGAGTGCGTCCGCACTCAGATCCAATGCGGGTGGACCACCCGCACTGGGTGTCCAAAAGGCAGTTTTCTCAATTGCAAATTTCAAAATCAGTCCATCAATGATTTGATCTTTGCCCAAATTATTCTACACACTTATGGACCACACCCTATTGAATACATAGATTGTCTAATATCTTAATTCCATTTTAAATCACTTTAATTGTGACAATCATATTTGACAGTAAACAATTCCTAATTATATTACATGTATGCTCAACGTTGGATTAAGATCCAACAGGGAGCTGATGCTAATTTTACATTTTGTAATAGGGAGGGAATACTGCAATCGAATATTCAAAGAAAGAACAAAGCAAGACAGGGAGCTCATCCAGGATTTGCACGCACAGTGGATACATGCAGTCAGTGTACCAGAATCTCAGTGGGAATAATGAATTGGGAGAAATACAACAAAGAGTGAGTCTATGGTACTATGCATATCACGAGTTGGTCCAAAATACCGGTCAATATTTCCGTTTTCAAAATCTTAATGGTCGATCCAAACCGTTCAACATGATCCCCATATGAACATCTACTTACAGACCGAATTTTATATTTTTGAAAAAAAATTTACTATTTTTTAAGAAAGTTAAAAAATCACTTGATCTAAAAATTCTGGACCATCCAAAAACAGTATTTTCTACCCATCTTAAAAAATATAAAATTTGGTCTGCAAGTACATATTCATATGAAAATCATTTTGAACGGTTCGGATTGACCATTAGAGTTTTGAAAACGAAAATATTGATCTGTATTACAGACTAAATTGTGATATGCATAGTACCATAGACTCACTCTACAACAAATGTAGAATGAGTCACGTGTGGTCACGACCGTGGTCATCTTAATACTCGAAGTTCGTCAAATTTCTTTTTGAAGAGAGCATGTGTATTATGTATTACCAGGGGCGGAGGCACATGTATCAAATGGGAGTCAATTGACCCCATTCATTTTCAAAAACTAATTGTTATATATGCTATTTTTATATATTTTATAATTAAATGTTAAGGGTACCTAATAAATAACCCCCATTGATTCTCTAAACATTTTATATAGTTGACCCTCATTTATTTTTCAAGAAAAAAAAAATAGACTATTAAAATGTGTTGAACTTGGAGACATATAACATTTTATGTTCTGACCCTGGCCCATTAATCAAAATTCTGCCTCCGCCCCTGTGTATTACTCCTTGATCCTTATTTTTTATGGGTTTCTTGTTTTAGTCGATAGATGTGGGATATAGTTGTTTTGTCGGTCATATATGGTTTTGATGCCTTCCAACAATTTCAATGTTGTTTCAAGGTAAAACAATAAGTCTGAGATCATTGGCTCTATTGATTGCATAAGCCATGTCATGATTTTGTCATTTTTTGCTTGCAATTGTCTTACTACCTTATTTTCTAATTCGGTCTCTTCGCCTTTTTTTTGCTAGTTCGGGTTTTTGTCGCCTCTCCCGTGATGAATTCTAAAACTTCTCTTCCACTAAGAGATATTTTTGGCCATTTAGCAATGCGCAGGTGAGATTTAAGATGTTAGTAGCTTTGGTAGAGTGTTGCCCCTGTAACAACATTGTTTTGTTGTGCTAGATTTTCTGTTATGGGTGTTGGTTTGTTTATGTATGTATCAATTTTACTGGTAAGGTTTTTGGGAGGTTTTTTCGGTCATAGAGACAATGCTCTGATACCGTGTTTTAGTGAATTTCTGAGGAGAAAAGTGTGATAAAAAAATGTTTTCTGTTGATATGTTTTTGTTACAATTTCCTATCGGTATATATATTACAAGATATCTAAATTACGGCTTTGTTGCAATTGTACAGTTTCTAATTTAGGTATCTGTGTACAGTGTACCGTTGGTATTATTGTCTAAAATAGATGTTATCTTAATTTCTAATCTAATTCTAACCACTTAATCGATAATGAACGACTGAGATCAAATCCCTTCTATATCTTTATTCTTTTCAACACAGTCGCTCTCTCTCATTTTTCTCTTCCCTTGGAACTTTTACTCCAACTATATGAGTGTACCCAATTAAAAGATGTTCGCTTCAAGGTTTCCATATCATTCCCTAGGGGACTTATCAAACATAGGGAAACAAATTTATCAGTAGGAATTAAAAAAAAAAAAACAGAGAAACAGAAATAGTACATCATAATTTTTATTGGTAAAAAGATCAAATCAGAAAGTTTTTCTCTCTTCATTTTCTTTAATATCTATGTCAGTACCATAGGAGCACATGGTTGCTTAATATATAATTATTGTGTATTTATATGTATAATTGTGTTTCATTTTAATATATAATTTGTATTGAATATGGTATATGCAGAATGAAATATATAGCATGTGACATTTAATTTGTATAGAGTAGTAAGGGTAGGACTGTAAATGAGCTGAGTTTGAACGAATTACTTCTATTTCGTGCTTATTTTCTCAAGTCAACTCGAGTTGGATTGACAATAATGAATTATAAACGTAATTTGAGTGCAGTTTATTACCAACTTGAGTTGCTCACAATTCATTTATGACTTGTTTATAATGTCATTTATGATTGTATTGACATGATTATCTATGCACCACAAATTTGAATTAACCAATCAAGTAGCAGCAAATGATCTAAAATAGAGAGCCTGAGATTTATTGTGGTGAATTTTTGTGTAACACGAGTTGTTAATGAGCGAGTTGGATACGTTGAAACTCAGCTCATTAATTAAACCAACCAGTCAATTCAAATTATAAATGAGCGAGCAATGAGTTCATAACTTTTTTTTTGCAGCTCTAATAATTGTGCACCCAATTCAAAGGTGTCAGTATCATTCCCCTCTTATTTTTCTCTTCCCTTGAAACACAGCAACTATATGTGTGTACCTAATTAAAAGGTGTCCGCATCATTCCCCACACAGTGCACTAATCAAACATACGTAACAAAATGTAGAAATTGAATAGAGAGCGCGGTAACTAGATTATACTTATGCACTGGAGTATTTACACATATATGGTCAACTATGTTTGTTAGAGAAAAGTTGACACGGGAACGATTGGAGAATATTGATGCAGGGATGCAGGGTCCCCACTACTTCAAAGTTAACGCTGGACGAAAGTATTAATATATATTTTGTAAGTATCAATTTTTTTATCTTACAAGTATTTATATTTATAAAGGTTGGCGCTCGACGAGTGTGGAGACTAATTAAAAAAGGTGGGACGAAGTAATTAGTGGGGACCATAACACATCATGTCTTTAATGTATAGTGTGGGTATAGTAGTGCTGGGTTAAAAAAAATTATTCATGCAAAAAATATCCTAATTGAATCTCATTAATTTTTATAGAAGCAAGTTAGTGCTAGAGGACCACATGATTGCTTGTATATATAATTATTGTTTATTTATATGTACAATTGTATTTTCGTTTATCTTCATTTTTATTGAGGATGAAATTTCCCCCAAAAAATCCCTACAGAGTGTTATTCAAGAATAACTAAACACGGATAATATATACTTGTACTGCATATGGGGTGTGTGTGTGTGTGTAGAGGAGGGATCCACTTACACCATTTTTTGGTGACACCGAATTACACCCTACATTTTCAAAGGATCTCACCTCCGACGTCCACTTCAATCGACGCTTCTGCTGGTCCGTCTCTCTCTCACCCTCCGACCTCCGACCTCCACTTTTCGTTTTCCTGGTTTTTATCCTTTTTTTGCCTTTTTTTTTGGCTGTTTGTTGCTGTTTCAGATATGGTTTTGATCTGGTTTTTTTTTATTTTTTGCTATTTTTGCTATTTTAGATCTGTTATTTTTTTATGTTTTAGTTTTCTTTTTTTTGATCTATTTTTTGTTTTTTTTTTCGTTTTTGATATGTTTTTTAGCGTTTTTTTCTCAAATTTTCACTAAGTCCCCAGTGCGGGTGGTTCACCTGCACTGGAGTCCAGTGCGTCCGCATTACGCTCGAACTTTTCTGGATTTCCTGAGTGCGTCCGCACTCACATCCAGTGCGGGTGGACCACCCCCACTGGGCTCCGAGAAAACTCCCAGAATTTGGCTAAGTACTAAGTGCATCCGCACTCAGATCCAGTGCGGGTGGACAACCCACACTGGGCACCCTGAAAACTCTCAGAATTTGGCTAAGTACTGAGTGCGTCCGCACTCAGATCCAGTGCAGGTGGACCACCCACACTGGGAGCCCAAAATGTTTCCAGAATTTGGCTAAGTACTGAGTGCGTCCGCACTCAGATCCAGTGTGGGTGGACCACCCACACTGGCGCCCAAAAGGCAGTTTTCTCAATTGCAAATTTCAAAATCAGTCCATCAATGATTTGATATTTGTCCAAATTGTTCTACACACTTATGGACCACACCCTATTGAATACATAGATTGTCTAATATCTTAATTCCATTTTAGATCACTTTAATTGTGACAATCATATTTGATAGTAAACAATTCATAATTATATTACATATATGCTCAACGTTGGATTAAGATCCAACAGGGAGCTGATGCTAATTTTACATTTTGTAATAGGGAGGGAATACTGCAATCGAATATTCAAAGAAAGAACAAAGCAAGACAGGGAGCTCATCCAGGATTTGCACGCATAGTGGATACATGCAGTCAGTGTACCAGAATCTCAGTGGGAATAATGAATTGGGAGAAATACAACAAAGAGTGAGTCTATGGTACTATGCATATCACGAGTTGGTTCATAATACCGGTCAATATTTATGTTTTCAAAATCTTAATGGTCGATCCAAACCGTTCAACATGATCCCATATGAACATCTACTTACAGACCGAATTTTATATTTTTGAAAAAAAATTTACTATTTTTTAAGAAAGTTAAAAAATCACTTGATCTAAAAATTCTGGACCATCCAAAAACAGTATTTTCTACCCATCTTAAAAAATATAAAATTTGGTCTGCAAGTACATATTCATATGAAAATCATTTTGAACGGTTCGGATTGACCGTTAGAGTTTTGAAAACGAAAATATTGATCCGTATTACAGACTAAATTGTGATATGCATAGTACCATAGACTCACTCTACAACAAATGTAGAATGAGTCACGTGTGGTCACGACCGTGGCCATCTTAATACTCGAAGTTCGTCAAATTTCTTTTTGAAGAGAGCATGGGTATTATGTATTACCAGGGGCAGAGGCACATGTATCAAATGGGGGTCAATTGACCCCATTCATTTTCAAAAACTAATTATCATATATGCTACGTTTATATATTTTATAATTAAATGTTAAGGGTACCTAATAAATAACCCCCATTGATTCTCTGAAAATTTTATATAGTTGACCCTCATTTATTTTTCAAGAAAAAAAAATAGACTATTAAAATGTGTAGAACTTGGAGACATATAACATTTTATGTTCTGACGGTATCATGTAGAGAAGAGATTATGATTACGCTCATGGAAGCATATTCTCAAACAGGTTCTGTGATGCAATAAATTTTATTTTATTTTCTCCTGTGTTTTTATTTTCAGACGAAACTCGAAAATATTAAATATAAATCACAGAGGAGGAATTCATTTACACTATTTTTTTATGACACCAAAATATATTCTAAGTTAACGTTTTTGTTATAGTTTGTACTGTTTCTTCTTTTGGAACCTGTGTACAGTGTACCACGGGTATTATTGTCTAAAATAGATATTTTCTTTTTAATCTAATTCTAACAGCTTGGTCAATGATATATGACTGAGATTAAATCCCTTTTATTCTTTTCAACACAGTCGCTCTCTCTCATTCCCCTCTTCTCATTTTTTTCCCTTGGATATTTCACTGTATGAGTGTACCCAATTAAAAGATGTCCATATCATCATAACCCCTCCTCTCCTTTTTCTCTTCCCTTGGAACTTTCACTACAACTACTGTGTGTGTCTTGGTCAATACTGGGACCCTATCATCATAACCCCTCCTCTCCTTTTTCTCTTCCTCTGCCAACAACTGTCCCAGAAGGCTTAGAATAAGAGCAATTGATTCTCCAGTGCTCGAGAAGTCGGTAAATAATATGAGTGTACCCAATTGAAAGGGTTTGGGTAAGTTGTAACTTGTCAACGGGTTGGAGTATTACCTTTTCTAATAAACCATTTAGAGAAAATTCAAACTCTCCTCAACAAGTGGGTATGGTATCTTAGTTCCTAGTTTTACAATATAGTCTCTGTTTTCAAGGTATAAAGCTCATTCCATCTCTCAAAGTACATCAAAATTGAGGGAAAATGAATCATATGGCCATGCAAAAAGTAGAGATCATAACCTCAGCTATAGTACTTGTCTTCCTCTCAGTTCAATATATCCTGAACTCTGCAAATTTAATCGCAAATAATCTAGGAACTAGTATACTTGACACCTTGATATACTTTGTCATTTGTTATCTCCTAACCAACCAAATATCTACTAGGAAATGGAGAACTTTGATGGTAGTTTTATCCCTGGGTTTAATCATAGTCATATTTGCAAATCATTTCTATATCAGTCCATGGAGATGGGGTTTTGTAGCCCGCCTTATCCTTGGTATCGACTCGGTGGCCAATACACATTTTTTGATGATGAAATTTTCACATGATTGGAGGACCACGGTTCTATTCACCGCAACCGCAATAGATGTTATTCTGATCTTGATTAATTGTCAAGATTCAGGACAATTTAATCAAATTTTCACGGTGATCGTATCAATTATAGTATATGTAATACTCATTGTTTTTCATGTAAAGCAAATCTGGGACTGCAAGAGGAAGGTAGCAGCCATTGCATTTCTTTTCCTTACAAATTTGATGTTAGGTATTCTCCTCCGCATCTACTGGATTGACCAGGATAAGTTATTTGTATCAATTGCAAGCATCATTGGTTGTTTTTCCTTTGTACCATGGCTGTGGCTAATGTGTGCCTCAAAAATAAAGGTATGGTGGCAAGTCTACAACAGGCAGGAAGATGAGCAATATGATTTCCTCGAGATGGCCGGATTACCTGCAAGGTTCACAATTCAAGATCTTGAAACAGCAACAGCAAACTTTCAAGCACCCATAGGTGAAGGTGCATCTGGTGCAGTGTACAAGGGGACACTAGCAGATGGCTCTACCATTGCGGTAAAACGGATCAAATGGCAGCCTAGTGGTGAAACAGAATTTAGAACAGAGATGACAATTATTGCAAGTCGGCAACATGTCAATTTAGTGCGCCTTCTAGGGTTTTGCCACTCTTCAAGAGGGGACCGCTATCTTATCTATCCGTTCCAAGAAAACGGTTCTCTTGATGCATGGATTTTCACTGACGATGGAAAGAGAAGCCGTTTAACATGGGCATTAAGGTATCGTATTGCGATTGATGTTGCCAAGGGACTTGCATATCTCCACCATGAATGCCATCATCGTATTTTGCATCTTGATGTCAAACCTGCAAATATTCTCCTTGATGGAGATTTCCGGGCCCTGCTATCAGATTTTGGTATCTCAAAATTAATTGGGAAGGATGAGAGTAGTGTCATGACCAGAGCAAGGGGAACGGTAACTATTATTTATAAATATTCCATTGTTGTATTTTGTTGACTCAAAATGTTTTTTTAGTTACCATTAATTTTATCTCTTTGGTTACTTGTCAAAGCTTATTTTTTTGAAAACGTAATTTATATCGAGTTATCCTAGTTTAGTTTAAATATTTCAGAAACATCTTACCATATCAACATATTTTGTCCCACAAACAGGTTGGTTACCTAGCTCCTGAGATGCTGGTGCCTAATGCTATCTCGACCAAGTCTGACGTCTATAGCTACGGAATGGTGCTTTTTGAGCTGGTGGGTGGGCGAAGGAACTTGACATTGGTAATGGATGGGGAGACTCAACAAAGACGGAGCTCATATTTCCCGAAAATCGTCAGAGAGAAAATGATGCAAGGTGAGTTAATGGAGGTAGTTGACCAGAGCTTGATCAAGAATGAAGAGATAAGAGAAGAAGAAGTCACAATCTTAACTCGACTGGCTCTTTGGTGCATTCAAGAGAACCCAATTCTAAGACCCGACATGACAGAGGTGGTTGAGATGCTGGAAGGTCGCATGCCAGTGGATGTGCCGCCCGAAAGCTCGATGTTTGTGGTGAACTTTTTGGATGGGGATTCTTATTTTGGTGTCTTATCCCGAGCTCAGGAGGATGAGGCCACTATGATGTCGGCCAATAATATGTCCATTTCCATTCAATCTGGTAGATAGAAAACAATTATATGCAAAGCCAAATTATTCAATTACAGTTCTCTAAAAAAAATGATTCAATTAGAGGTGCACCGGCTGGGTTAACACAACCTTTTTGTGGGGAAAAAAAACACTAGTAGAATCTCATTATTAATTTTTTATCTAAGTCAGTACCATAGGAGCACATGGTTGTATTTATATGTATAATTGTGTTTTCGTTTAGTTTCATTTTTATGGAGTATGAAATGTCCTAAAAAAAAATCCCTACAGAGTTATTCAAGAATTACTAAACATGGATATACTTGTATTGAATATGTATATAAATACAATGAAATATATAGCATGTGACATTTAATATGTATAGAGTGGCAAGGGTAGGACTGTAAATGAACCAAGTTTGAGTGAGTTACTTCTATTTCGTGCTCAGCTTCTTGAGTTAATGAGCGAACCGCTCAACAAGATATTCATAACAAAATATGCCTGGGATGAAATTTTATATTTTTTTTGAATTTTTTACTTTTTTAAAGATAAGTACAAAATCATTGTTTCGGGACCGTTCAAAAACAATTCTACTTATTTTAGTATAGATATCATGTGGAGCGGTTGAGATTGACAATTTGGACTATGAAAATGTAGATATATAATATGAGATATGATGTGTTATGAAAGGCATGAGTGTATATTACAAAGCTGTTGTTTCTCAGTGATTCAAAAGTGTCTAAAAAAACAGTTTTGTAAAATACTTGATAAATAAATAAAAAATTAATAAAATATAAAATTTGATATATAAACACATTTTAATATAGAGATCATGTTGAATAGTTTGCACCAACTATTTGAATTTTAAAAATCACAAAATCAAATTATTGTAATATGTTATAACTTTAATCCCTTCAATTATGAATTGGGAAAGTTAGCATTTTTCGGCTCTCCTTTTATTTATTTTTTCTTTTGGGCCCGAGTCATTCTCCAAGGGAAAGATATCATTTTTGGGGCTCTTATTTTGTTTGTTTTTTATTTTGGGCCAGAATCATGCTCCAAGGGCCCCATAGGCAGCGAGCTATATGCTGGGTAATCCACTAACCAACCCGGCCCGCTTTGTACCTTCTACAGAACAACTCGGTCACGTCTTGAGTTTGCATGTGTTATTAATTAATTTCCTTTGTTAGCAATTGGAATTATAATCTGAATTCAGTGGGCATAAGAAGGTAATTAAACTAATTAAAGGTGCCATTACCATATTTGGCAGTGACGGAGCCATCATGTAACAGTAGGCAATTATCTATCTCTGAAATTTTAAAAATATGTTGGTACTCCTGGAAATTAGATTGCTTATCATTGTCCTTTGGCAATTCAATACTGCAATTCAATTGAATGAATTAAATTGCAAATTGCGACTAATAATTGACTGAAATTGTTGAGTTATTATTTTTCTTGATTTCTGTTTTGATTTGTCCTTTGGTAAAATGATTTAAGTATATAAGTAATTTTGTCTACTGACCCGGGAACCCAAAACTTTTTGCCCACCCCTGACTCAAATTGTGGCTACGCCACTGATATTTGGTGGCTTAAAAAAATTGTACCATTACATCCTGACATGTTAAATGAACCAGCTTGTATATATAATTATATATGTTCACTACATAGGTAAGTATGTACTTGCAATAAAATAAGAAAAGTTGTTTTCTCAATTTATTCTCAGAATAGTACTGCTACAAATATTGTAGATGAGAAATTAAAATTGTATAATGAAAATGCATATCAAATAGTAATATGTATGCTACTTCTGTACAAATATCGTATCTCCTATATTCTACGCACGGAGTCCTACATGGCGGCGGCAGTGAACTGGCTGGAAGACCAATCACCTCCGAACCCCGCACAAGGCAATGACTTGGAAAAGTTAGCGTCAGAAGTGGAGGATTACATGAAGGATGTTATAAGAATTTCAAACCGGCTTGAAGGAAAGAAGTAAGCACTACTACTACAGAATATCCTAATTGCACACGGACAAATCACGGAGAGCTACACCAATAAGCGGACGTCGGTATAAGAAAGGGGCATTCCCCCACACCTTTCACCTTCTATGTAACATGTTTGTATTTTTACTTTGTAGTACTGACGCTATGGTAAAGGTGCTTTGACTTAAAGAACATAGACTACAAGCTTAATCCTTGTAAGGAGATTCTTGTAAAATCATGCAAAATTATTCTAGTATCAAATTAAGCGGTCAAAAAATGATAAAAAAAATAGATGCATTAAAATTAACTTAAAAAACTATCAAATTTGACTACTCGACTTGATACTAAATAAATTTAAAAAATTATAAATCTTGTGCGGAAACATACCACCTATGAAGTAGATCGTCTTGGACGTATTTTACTACCAACTAATTAGGTTTCTATGTTTATACCATGCCATTCTGGTTAGTACTGTCACTGCTACCATGACAAGTACAGGAGTAGGGCACTTAATTTGATGATTCTCTTAATTAAAGTTAAAAAGATTTTAACGGTTTAGATTCGTCGTTTGAAACCAATTCTATAGATTTTACAGTTTGAGTTCACAAAGAGGCTTAGTGAACTTAGGAACACCCTAGTTCTACTCTTCTTATTATGTTATTGGTAATTGGCAATCTCAAAATTTTGATGAACTATAGTTGATTATCTTACAAGACGAATCCACTTGCACCATTTTTTGGTGGCATAAAATTATACCATCTATTTTTAAAATTCAATCAATCGATCCAAACCGTTGAACATGTGGGATATATTAAAATGTGCTTGTAGATCAAATTTTATATTTTTTTTGAATGTTTTTTACTATTTATTAAGATAGGTACAAAAATTCAATGGTCTGAAAAGAACTATTTTGTAAAATACTTAATAAATAGTAAAGATATTAAAAAATATATATAATTTGGTCTCTAAGTACATTTTAATATGGAGATCATGTTGAATGGTTTGGATGGAATGTTTGGACTTTGAAAACTTTAAAAATAGATGGTATAATTTTGTGGCACAAAAAAATAGTGTAAATGGATCCTCCTCATCTTTCAATTAGTTATTGGGCAAAAAAATTTGATAGAAATGCGCATTACCTTCCATGCATGTTATAAGGATATTTATTTAGGGTTTTATATAATTGAAATATAAAAGATATCTAAGTTATCGTTTTGTTATTTGTACTATTTCTTCTTTTGGTACCTGTGTACAGTGTACCCCATTGTCTAAAATAGATATTTTCTTTTTAATCTAATTCTAGCAGCTTGGTCAATGATATACAACGGAGATCAAATCCCTTTTATTCTTTTCAACACAGTCGCTCTCTCTCTCATTTTTCTCTTCCCTTGGAACTTTTGACTGCAACTAATACGAGTGCACCCAATTAAAAAGGTGTCCGTATCATCATTCCCCTCTTCTCATTTATCTCTTCCCTTGGAACTTTCACTGCAACTACTGTGTGCCTCTTGGTCAATATTGGGCCCCTAACTCTGCCAACAGCTGTCCCGGTAGGCTTAGAATAAGAGCAATTGATTCTACAGTGATCGAGAAGTCGGTAAATAATATGAGTGTACCCAATTGAAAGGGTTTGGGTAAGTTGTAACTTGTTAGTGGGTTTGGGTATTATCTCTTATAATAAACTATTTAGAGAAAATTCAAACTCTCCTCAACAAGTGGGTATGGTATCTTAGTTCCTAGTTTTACCTATAGTCTCTGTTTTCAAGGTATAAGGCTCATTCCATCATTGAAAGTACATCAAAATTGAAGGAAAAAGAATCATATGGCCATGCAAAAAGTAGAGATCATAATCTCAGCTATAGTAGTTGTCTTACTCCCATTTCACTTTATCCTAAACTCGGCAGATTTAATTGCAAACAATCTAGGAACTAGTATACTTGATACCTTCATATACTTTGCAATTTGTTATCTCCTAACCAACCAAATATCTACAAGGAAATGGAGAACTTTGATGATAGTTTTATCCTTAGGTTTAATCATAGTGATATTTGCAAATCATTTCTATATCAGTCCATGGCGATGAGAATTTGTAGCCTGCCTTATCTATGGTATCGACGTGGCAACCATGATGCATTTTTTTATGACGAGATTTTTACATGATTGGAGGCGCACGGTTCTATCCACAACAATCACAGTCGATGTGATTCTGATATTCGATAATCAATATGATTCCGGACAATTTAATCAAATTTTCACAGTGATCGTATCAACTATAGTATATGTAATACTCACTGTTTTTCATGTAAAGACAATCTGGGACCAAAGGAGGAAGGTAGCAGCCATTGCATCCCTTTTCCTTGCAACCTTGATGTTAGGTATTCTCCTCCGCTTCTACTGGTTTGGTAAGGAGAACTTATTTGTATCAATTGCTAGCATCATTGGTTGTTTCTAAAAAATAAAGGAGAAAAGGCATGGTGGCAAGTCTACAACGGGCAAGAAGACGAGCAATACGATTTCCTCAAAAATAAAGGCATGGTGGGAAGTCTACAACGAGCAAGAAGACGAGCAATATGATTTCCTTGAGATGGCCGGATTACCCGCAAGGTTCACAATTCAAGATCTTGAAACAGCAACAGCAAACTTTCAAGCACTCATAGGTGAAGGTGCTTCTGGTGCAGTGTTCAAGGGGACACTAGCAGATGGCTCTACCATTGGGGTAAAGCGGATCAAATGGCAGCCTAGTGGTGAAACAGAATTTAGAACAGAGATGACAATTATCACAAGTCGGGAACATGTCAATTTAGTGCGCCTTCTGGGGTTTTGCCACTCTTCGAGAGGGGACCGCTACCTTATCTATCCCTTCCACGAAAATGGGTCTCTTGATGCATGGATTTTCTCTGATGATGGAAAGAGAAGCCATTTAACATGGGCATTAAGGTATCATATTGCAATTGATGTTGCCAAAGCACTTTCATATCTCCACCATGAATGCCATCATCGGATTTTGCATCTCGATGTCAAACCTGCAAATATTCTCCTTGATGGAGATTTCCGGGCCCTGCTATCAGATTTTGGTATTTCAAAATTAATTGGGAAGAATGAGAGTAGAGTCATGACCAAAGCAAGGGGAACGGTAATTATTATTTATAAATATTCCATTGTTGTATTTTGCTGACTCAAAATGTCTTTTTACCATTAATTTTATCTCTTCAGTTACTTGTCAAAGCTTATTTTTTTTTGTTAAAACCTAATTTATATTGATTTCTCCTAGTTTAGTTTGTGTATTTCAGAAACATCTTACCATATCAACATATTTTGTACCACAAACAGGTTGGTTACCTAGCTCCTGAGATGCTGGTGCCTAATGCTATCTCGACCAAGTCTGATGTTTATAGCTACGGAATGGTGCTTTTTGAGCTGATCGGTGGGCGAAGGAACTTGATATTGGTGATGGATGGAGAGACTCAACATAGACGGAACTCGTACTTCCCGAAAATCGTCAGAGAGAAAATGATACAAGGTGAGTTAATGGAGGTAGTGGACCAGATCTTGATCAAGAATGAAGAGATAAGAGAAGAAGAAGTTACAATCTTAACTCGAGTGGCTCTTTGGTGCATTCAAGAGAACCCAATTCTAAGACCCGGCATGACACAGGTGGTTGAGATGCTGGAAGGTCTCATACTGGTGCATGTGCCACCCGAAAGCTCGATGTTTGTGGTGAACTTTTTGGATGGGGATTCACATTCGGGTGTCTTACCCCGAGCTCAAGAGGATGAGACCACTATGTTGTCGGCCAATAATTTGTCAATTTCCATTCAATCTGGTAGATAGAAAACAATTATATGATAAGCTAAATGATTCAATTACAGTTATCTCAAAAAAAAAAAATGATTCAATTACAGGTGTACCGGCTGAATTTGAACACAACCTTTTTGTGGGGAAAAACAGAAAAAAAAAAAAAAAAAAAAAAAAAAGTAGAATCTCATTATTAATTTTTTATCTAAGCAAGTCAGTACCATAGGAGCACATGGTTGCTTGTATGTATAATTATTGTGTATTTATATGTACTATTGTGTTTTCGTTTAGTTTCATTTTTATTGTGTATGAAATTTCCTCAAAAAAAATCCCTACAGAGTTTTTTTTTTTTTTTGAGTAAAGTTGGAGGTGAACTAAACATGCATATAATACTTTTATTGCATATGGTGTGTGTGTGTGTGTGTATACAGACCTATGAAATATATAGCATGTGACATTTAATTTGTAGGTTAAAGGGTAGGGTCAGCCGAGTACACTCGAGTTACCAATTCGAGTGCCATTTAATTTGGGTTGACAATAAGTGTTGTAAATGTATAACGCGAGTGCAGCTAATTACCAACTTGAGTGCAATTCACAACTCGTTTATATTGTCATTTATAGTAATAATTGATATGATTATCTATGCACCACAAATTTGAATTAATCAATCAGCCAAACATTTGATTATTAAAAAAATATCATTTGTGTCGAAATTTAATTTATTTTTTTTATATGTTTCAACCGCTCTTATATGTAATATAATAATTTTAAAGGACTTTACGTAAAATTTCGGAATCAAGATTGCCCCTTCATTTCCAAAATGTATTTCAGTTTCCAAATCGTTATTTTTGACTGTGTGAATAATAAGAATAGAATTTGGAAAGGTCATAGATAAAATTGGAAGATTAAAAAAAAGACAGTTAATAATCAAAATACAAACTTTTCAATCAAAACTTCACTGACAGTGCATGGGCAATGAAAAACAAAAGTAAGGTGAATCAGTATGACTAGTCACGATACGTCACGTATTTAGTTATATAATTTTAACTCATTAATGTGTGAAAATTGTTAAATTACTATGTTATTCCTCTAAACACAATATTTATTAGATTATTAAATTTTCATAAAAAAAAATTATGTCAAAAATAATTTGTGTATGAAATAATTATGAAATAGATCATTTATTGCTTTGTATATAA
The DNA here is from genome assembly GCA_024447655.1 of Carex scoparia. NCBI lineage: Eukaryota > Viridiplantae > Streptophyta > Magnoliopsida > Poales > Cyperaceae > Carex > Carex scoparia. The sequence continues at coordinate 7,388,100 of JAJHPE010000001.1, forward strand.
TTTATACACGTATAAAACTATCTCTAAGAGAAAGACTTTAGACTCATTACTAAAATATTTCCGACTCCAGCAAAAATTATAATTCCTGATAATTAAATTTTTAAACCAATTCTAAATGTGACGAATATTTATCAAGAGCAATCTTCAAAAAATTATGCTAGATCATTTAGATACAAGAGTCAGAATTTGAGTGAAAAGATAATTTTCATCAAGTTCTTATTATTATTTCATGCCTCAATATCTCCATTCTTATATAATGCACGTAGTTGTTCTGATCCACCAACGGCTAAGATTGAAAGATAAATTTTCAGATTTAATATCAGTCCTCCAATCACATAATCTGTTTTATTTTTATTAAATACATCTATTTTATGTGTAGAAGTCTAAATTTAGTTAAAAATATATTCGTCACACATACTATTATATAGTTTGTCACAATTAAGAATGAATCTCTAGTGATCTGTTTCCTTATTCCTCCTTAAATCTATTTTTGATTTCTGTAATTAAATTATTTTCTTATTTTCTTATTTCTTAATTTTCTGTTATTCATGCATTTATAGCATATCTTATGAAATAAATGGATTCATTGAACCTGCAAGTTCTAAAAATATTGTACAAAGAATGAAAATTTCCAAGAAAAAATTTATATGATTTTATGAAACATACAGTAGAGTGTTCATAAATATGAGAAGTTTCGGTAACCATCATAATTTAATTCTGATGGTTGGATTTATTTTTTGAAAGAACATTTTCAATACAACGTTTTGATATAATATAGCATAAATTAGATCATTATCATTGATGTTTCTCCATTTTTAAATTATGCACGTAGTTGTCTCGATCCGCTAACGGCTGATATTGAAAGATTAATTTTCAGATTTAATATTTGTCCTCCAATCACATCATATGTCTTCTTATGATTAAATCCATCTCTTTTATGTATAGAAGTCTAAATTTAGTGAAAAACATACTTGCCACCCATACTGCTATATAGTTTGTCACAACTAAGAATGGATGATCTGTTTCTTTATTTCTTTTTAAAGTTAACTCTGATTCCTGCAATTAATTTTTTTTCCTATGTTTCATTTTTTCTCTTCCTCTATCGACAATGAAATTGAAAATTATTCAATCTTACCGAATCTGTAGAGAAAAATCTTTTTTTCCTGATATATTATATTCATTGTGTCAAGAGGAGAAATAATATTTATTAGAGCTATTGTATCTTTTTATTATTAGTTAAGAGGATATAGGAAATATCGACCTTCTAGCCTAGAAAAAATACAGCTTTAATTAATTATTTTTTTAGCAGATTAATTAAAAGCGTTTATTATTTTAAATAAAGATTATCAACTTTTTGTCGAATCATTGCCCTCTTTAGTTATTATATGATTTTAAATAATATTCCAACAACATATTTCTTTGGCAGATTTTTTTAAAGGCAGAGGCTGCCATTCTTTAGCGGGTTAAAAGTAAGAAAATAATCTATGATTCCTATTTTAATGTGTGCATTTTCATAAATATTCTCCATTTTTCTTTTTTTTTTAATTAATATACTTTTTATATTTGTGTGTTCATTTTCATAAATGTTATATTTGATCCATTTGTTCATATTTTCATAAAAATGTTATATTTGTTCATTTTTAAAGGCAGAACTTTTTTCATATTATATTTGATCCATTTTTCCATTTGTTGTTTCTTTTATTTTTATTTATTATTTGAATTTCTGTTTTTTTTTCATGTGTGCCTTTTATTTTCATTTAATATTTTTTTCTTAATTCTGTGTGAATGTCAAACCAAAAGATATCTTCATATTATATTCAATTTTATAATATGTTTTCGTTGCAACGCACGGGCACAATACTACTAACATCTATACAAGTATAAAGAGTTGTTTTTTTTTCTAATATATATTACACTCCTATTCATTTTTTAAATACATTTTTAGATTTTTTTTTTGGGTTAGTTGTTTTAATTCTTCATATTATATTGAATATAATTTCAATTTGCGGATAATTATTCTTTATCAACTTTCTTTTCTCAAAATAACTAGTGTCTTCATAATTTACCGTCTAGATGGCCTTCTTCGAATATTTCTTAAACTTTCATGTGTCTTTTCAAGCATTTTTGCTGCTTAATTGATATGTTTTAATTACTCTTACTTTAAGCTAGCTTGTGTTTTTTTTTTTCTTAATTAGTTGCTTGGCTTCTCCGCTTTTTTAAGCTGGCTCTCTTTTTTTTAATTGTTATTCTAGTACTAATTCTTCATTAGAGTCTCAACCTCAGTTTTTTCTTCTTTTCTCGACCTTTATGGATTGAATTGTATTCTAACCATGTTAGAATTTGAGAGAAAAGAATGTTGATTGAATCATTACGATAACAAAGCCTCATCAATATATAGAATGTTTATTTATAGGCTAGAATGTCTAAACAGTTAAGATGTTGGAGTGTTTTTCTAATATTATTTCTTAGTCATGAACGGATTCAATAAAATTACATCATCTATTTTTAAAGTTCAATCAATCGATACAAACAATTGAACATGTTGGATATATTAAAATGTGCTTGCCCATCAAATTTTACATTTTTATTTTTATTTTTTTACTATTTATAAAGATGGGTACAAAAATTTAATGGTCTGAAAACAATGATTTTGTAAAATACTTAGAGTGCGTTTGGATGGGTGAAGAATAGCTACTATTCCGGATTAACACTATTCCGAGCTACTATCTGGCGTTTAGGTGTGTTTGGATTAGCGAATAGTCACTATTCTTTGTTTGTCTTTTGTGGGATAGCCCACTATTTTACTATTCCTACAAAATGTTGAAATAGCTACTATTCTAAAATTAAGGATAGCTCTATCCTTGCTACTATTCTTGATTCATCCAAACGCACCCTTAATAAATAGTAAAAATATTCAAAAAAATGTAAAATTTGATTTCTAAGCACATTTTAATATGAAGATCATGTTGAGCGGTTTGGATGGAATATTTGGACTTTGAAAATTTAAAATTGGATGGTCTAATTTTGTGTCACCAAAAAGTAGTGTAAGTGGATCCCTTATCATCTTACAATTAGTTATTAGACAAAAAAAAATTGATAGAAATGCGCATTACCTTCCATGCATGTTACAAGGATATTTATTTTGGGTTTTATATAATCGAAATATAAAAGTATCTAAGTTACCGTTTTGTTACAGTTTGTACTGTTTCTTCTTTTGGTACCTGTGTACAGTGTACCACTGGTATTACTGCCTAAAATAGATATTTTCTTTTTAATCTAATTCTAACAGCTTGGTCAATGATATACGACTGAGATCAAATCCCTTTTATTTTTTTCAACACAGTCGATCTCTCTCATTCCCCTCTTCTCATTTTTCTCTTCCCTTGGATATTTCACTGCAGCTATATGAGTGTACCCAATTAAAAGATGTCTGTATCATCATCATTCCCCTCCTCTCCTTTTTCTCTTTCCTTGGAACTTTCACTGCAACTACTGTATGCGTCTTGGTCAAAACTGGGCCCCTACCTCGCCAGCTCATTATCTTCCTCTGCCAGCAGCTGTCGGTAAATAATATGAGTGGTACCAATTGAAAGGTTTTGGGTAAGTTGTAACTCTTCCCAACAACTTAACAAGTGGGTATGGTATCTTAGTTCCTAGTTTTACTTATTGTCTCTGTTTCTTTCCAGAAAACTCTTCTCTGTTTGCTCATTCCATCCCTCAAAGTACATCAAAATTGAGGGAAAAATAATCATATGGTCATGCAAAAAGTAGAGATCATAATCTCAGCTATAGTAGTTGTCTTACTCGCAGCTCAAACTATCCTAACCTCTGCAAATTTAATCGCAAACAATCTAGTAATTAGTATACTTGATACCTTGATATACTTTGTCATTTGTTATCTCCAAACCAACCAAATATCTGCTAGGAAATGGAGAACTTTGATGGTAGTTTTATCCCTGGGTTTAATCATAGTGATATTTGCAAATCATTTCTACATCAGTCCATGGCGTTGGGAATTTGTAGCCCGCCTTATCCGTGGTATCAACGAGGTGGCCATTACTCATTTTGTGATGATGAAATTAACACATGATTGGAGGATCACAGCTCTATCCACAGCAATCGTAACAGATGTTGTTCTGATATTGAATAATCGTTTTATTTCCGGAAAATTTAATAAAAATTTTACGGTGATTGTATCAATTATAGTATACGTAATACTCATTGTTTTTCATGTAAAGCAAATCTGGGACCGGAGGAGGAAAGTAGCAGCCATTGCATCACTTTTCGTTGCAACCTTGATGTTAGCTATTCTCCTCCGCATCTACTGGTATGATAAGAATAAGTTATTTGTATCAATTGCAAGCATCATTGGTTTCTCCCTTGTGCCGTGGTTGTGGCTAATGTGTGCCCCAAAAATAAATGCATGGTGGCAAGTCTACAACGAGCAGGAAGCAATCCAAGACGAACAATATGATTTCCTTGAGATGGCCGGATTACCCACAAGGTTCACAATACAAGATCTTGAAAGAGCAACAACAAACTTTGAAGCACTCATAGGTGAAGGTGCTTCTGGTGCAGTGTTCAAGGGGACACTAGCAGATGGCTCTACCATTGCGGTAAAGCGGATCAAATGGCAGCCTAGTGGTGAAACAGAATTTAGAACAGAGTTGACAATTATCGCAAGTCGGCAACATGTCAATTTAGTGCGCCTTCTGGGGTTTTGCATCTCTTTGAGAAGGGACCGCTACCTTATCTATCCGTTCCAAGAAAACGGGTCTCTTGATGCATGGATTTTCACTGACGATGGAAAGAGAAGCCGTTTAACATGGGCATTAAGGTACCGTATTGCAATTGATGTTGCCAAGGGACTTGCATATCTCCACCATGAATGCCATCATCGGATTTTGCATCTTGATGTCAAACCTGCAAATATTCTCCTCGATAGAGACTTCCGAGCCCTGCTATCAGATTTTGGTATCTCAAAATTAATTGGAAAGGATGAGAGTAGTGTCATGACCAGAGGAAGGGGAACGGTAATTATTATTAATAAATATTCCATTGTTGTATTTTGCATTTTTGCTGACTCAAAATGTTTTTTAGTTACTATTAATTTTATGTCTTTGGTTACATGTCAAAGATTTATTTTTTTTAAAACCTAATTTATATTGAGTTATCCTAGTTTAGTTTGTATATTTCAGAAACATCTTACCTTATAAACATATTTTGTACCACAAACAGGTTGGTTACCTAGCTCCTGAGATGCTGGTGCCTAGTGCTATCTCGGCCAAGTCTGATGTCTATAGCTACGGAATGGTGCTTTTTGAACTGGTTGGTGGGCGAAGGAACTTGATATCGGTGATGGATGGAGAGACTCAACAAAGACGGAACTCGTACTTCCCGAAAATCGTCAGAGAGAAAATGATGCAAGGTGAGTTAATGGAGGTAGTCGACCAGAGCTTGATCAAGAATGAAGAGATAAGAGAACAAGAAGTTACAATCTTAACTCGACTGGCTCTTTGGTGCATTCAAGAGAACCCAATTCTAAGACCCGGCATGACAGAGGTGGTTGAGATGCTGGAAGGTCTTGTGCCGGTGCATGTGCCACCCGAAAGCCCAATGTTTGTGGTGAACTTTTTGGATGGGGATTCGCATTCCGGTATCTCACCCCGAGCTCAAGAGGATGAAGCCCCTATCATGTCGGCCAATAAATTGTCCATTTCCATTCAATCTGGTAGATAGAAAACAATTATATGCTAAGCCAACTGATTCAATTACAGTTCTCTCAAAAAAAATTCAAAAAATATAAAATTTGTTTTCTATTCAATCTAGTAGCATATAATTGTTTTCTATCTACCAGATTGAATGGGAATGGACAATTTATTGGGGCGTCATTAAAACTAGAAAACAATTAGAAGCCACCATTAAAACTAGAAAACAATTATGAGGCTAGAGAAGGTACCATGTAAAGAAGAGATTATGATTACGCTCATAGAGGCTTATTCTCAAACAGGTTCTGTGATGCAATAATTTTTTTTTCTTCTGTGTTAATATTTCCAGACGAAACTCAAAAATATTAAATATAAATCACAGAGGAGGGATCCACTTACACCATTTTTTGGTGACACCAAATTACACCCTACATTTTTAAAGTTCAAACAGTCGATCCAAATCTTTCAACATGTTGGATATATTAAAATGTTCATCAAATTTTATATTTTTTTAATTTTTTACTATTTATTAAGGCGGGTATAAAAAATTTAAATAGTCTGGAAACAATGATTTTGTAAAATACTTAAGAAATAGTAAAAAAATTAAAAAAATGTAAAATTTAGTCTCTAAATACATTTTAATATGGAGGTCATGTTGAACAATTTGGATCGACTATTTGGACTTTAAAAACTTTTAAAAATGAATGGTGTAATTTTGTGTCACCAACTCAAAGCATAATTAGGTTCTTACAAGACTTATTTTAGAATAATAGCAACTTTTGACTGCATAAAAGTAAAAAAAAAAAAAAAACTGAGTTTAGAATGGCCTCAATCCGAATTTAAACAAGATGTCATGTGTTATTTTAGCACACCAAACTCACCTTTACTATTTCCAGAAGACAAAAGGGCTTTTTCCGAAAATTAACTTCTAATATTAGCCCGACGGCCCAAACCCCTTTTGTAAAGCCCATGGTCCAAGTCGGTGTTTTCGACTCTCTGCTCTGGATAAATCATTACTAGCTTTTGAAGGCAACCATAACCCTAGACATCTCCTGAATCCGACCTCATCATCCTCTCCAGTCCCGACGTGTACCGATTTCCGACAGCGATCTCCGTCCCTGTTGCCACCTCTTCTAAACAGGTAGATTCTCTTCCCTCATCAACCTCTCCAGTTCCTTGTTTTTTGTTTACTATATTTCTTTTCTTTGTTTAGAAATGTTTCCATTATTTAGGTTTCGTAAGCTGAGGCGATTGCTTTGTTGGCCATGTCGGATGCTGTTCCTTTACAGGTAACAAATTAATTTCATGTTTTTTTTTTTTTTCTCTTTTATCACAGCGATTTCAATTTAGTTATTTCTCGTTAGTTACTTGAAGTCCTTTTTTTTTTTTTTTTTTTTGGTAAAAAATCAAAGTGGTATAGTAGGATTATAGAATGATACTGGGGTTAACTATTGTAATGTAGTGTCCAAGAATATACTGTTATAATGGGAAAATTTGGAAGGAACTGAGATGAGAGTGACAACTGACAATGGCGGATGGTGAAATGAGAGAGGAGAGATAATCAGACTAACTAACACTATATTGGCTATTTGTTTCTTCTCCATTTGAGATTGAGTGCGAAAGGTCCAGTTCTGATAATAGAGGTCCACACATCAGTTGCTTAACCTTCTTATTTGCTCTATTGTTGGGTTCTGCCTGTAAACGTCTTAGCTGTTTTCTTTTATTGCTTTGGTCAGTTGGATGTTCACACATAAATAATACGTCATATATGCGTCTGGATCATATTTGTGCAGGGTAATATATTCTTATTTTCTAGTAAACCTTGCATACTGCAGGATAAAATTTAGATACTTCTAGTGTCTAGGTGAAATAAGATTTTTATTTTTTGAAATTCAGATAAGAAAATCTGAATATTTATATCTACTACATAGAATAAATCAAACGAAGATATGGGATTTTATCCCGTCTTTTCTTCTGCAAAAAAAAAAAAAAATCAGAGTTCTGATATTTTTTTATAAAGGAGAATTTTATGAACAGTAAAACTAGATTAAATTTGATCAATTAACCTAACAATCTGGTCCCTTCAAGCATAGGTCCCTTAAATGTAAACTCCTGCCCTAGTGCCCTGCCCAAAATGCCCGTAGCTTCATCTCTTCTGTTCAACCATTTGAGCAATTCAAAATAGCCTACGGCTAACCCAATTTACCCCGACTTGTGATTAGATTGTGATGTAAACTCTGAAATTCTTGTGATCCAATGTGATTGTTTGAGAGGAGAGATAATTCAAATTTCAAATTAGCATTTGCAGCTCATAATCTCGACCTTGGATAATTTTTTTAATTGTTCATATTACTGTTTCATACAATGCTAATTGCTTACATTAAGTGTGCTAAGTTGCCTTTTGTCTGAAGCATTTACCAGAACTTCACATTCATTGGTTCCATTTTGGTGTGATTATGATATAATAGGCAATATTCTTTTTTTTACCTTTGTTTACATAAATTGACATTTGGAACTGATGTAGAATGTGATGCTGGAATTTCGAGCTGGGAAGATGTCCCTAGAGGGAACTAGAGTGGTAGCAGATACGCGCAAGGGGCTGGTGCGCATTGGCCGGGTAAGCACTAAACAGATTTATTCTATTTCTTTCATTTCTTTTCATTTCATTTCAAGAGATCATAAATTTTGTTATTTCATTTCTAGGGTGAAGAAGGATTGGTCCACTTACAATGGCTTGATCGAACCCATAATATAATTGAAGATGTATCTTTTGTTCTCTCTCTGTTTTTTTTTTTTTAAAGAAGTTATCAATATGAAAATTGTGTCAGAGAAATATAGCTAAGACTTTGTATGACCAAATATCACAGGACCAAATTGTCTTTCCAGATGAGGCTGTTTTTGAGAAGGTAATTTCTCGTCACAGTTATTTCTTCTATTTACAAGTTTTTTTCTTCTTCTGTTATCTCTTTATTGACCTAATTTATTCTCTATTTATTTCATTAGGTGAACCAATCATCTGGAAGAGTTTACATCTTGAAATTTAGCTCAGACGGTAGAAAATTTTTCTTCTGGATGCAGGTTAATGTCTTATATGCCACATTTACCCTTATGAAAAACTTTGCCCAAGCTGGTTATAATACTCTGTAATTTTTAGGAGCCAAGCACTGAAGGTGACTTAGCAATATGCAACTCAGTCAACAATTGTCTCAATCGGCCTTTAGGTAATTGTTAATCCTCGGACAAATTTTTATTTTAGTGAGGCTACGATACTATGCACAGCGCATATTGGTCTGTACTATGGATCAATATCTCCAATTTTAAGTACCAAAAAGTCGATCTGAACTGTTCAACATGATCTTTGAATGAAAATGTACTTGTAAATCAAATTTGACATATTTTTAGAATTTTTCTACTATTTTTGTAGATAGGTAGAAAATCACTTGATCTAAAGATTCTGAACCATTCAAAAGTAGTGCTTTTCTACCTATCTAAAAAAATAGTAAAAAAAATTCTAAAAAGTTAAAATTTAGTCTGCAAGTACATTTTCATATGGAGGTCAAGTTGAATGGTTTGGATCAATTGTTTGGACTTTAAAAATGAAGATGTTGGTCCGTAGTACAGACTACAGACCAATCTGCGCTATGCATAGTACCATTGCCTCACTAATCTTTTTTTTTTTTTTGTGTACATTCAATAATAAGCTCTTAACTTTGTTGGTTTTAGATATGATGGGTGATGATGAAGCAGAGGTCTCGGTTCCTGTCCAGGAATCAGAAGAGGCCACTGAGGATGACATCTCTTCTAGGTATTCCTGTATATTTTACTTATCAAGAGGCCAAACAAGCACCTTATGTTAATTCGTTATTTGTATTTAGTTAACAAACACAGCATGAATTGTTGCCCCATGTCAGGTTCATATTGGTTCTTGACTAGTAATTAGTTAACAAATAACACTCTTTACCACTTTATAGAATTACATCTATGATGTATCTCAAATGGAACTTAATCAATAGTCAAAAATTATCTTCAGGATGAACTAATCAGATTGTTTAGATAATTTCATATTGAGAAAACCCAATAACATTCTGCCAATTTTTGGCAAATCATGTAATGTTAATGACCACACTTTATGTGATTGTTATATTTACCTTGAATTAATTGCACCTATAATTTTTTTCAGCCATAGCAGTTAACTTTTAACCTTTTTTGATTTGGAATATCTCAGATGGATAAATAAAAAACTGTACTTGCCTAAATGCAGTGTTAGTTTTATCAAATTACTGCGGTCTCATACTCTCATTTACAATAATTTAAACTTGCTTTATGTCTATTATTAGTTATTTTATCTCTCTGTCTGATTATGATAGGATATCTAGATATTATTGAATGACAATCAATACTTGTGACTTCATATTGAAATTTCTTTTGTAGTATGGCACTTCATATTGAAATTTCTTTTGTAGTTTGGCACTATCTGATACTTCATAGTTTTATTTAGGTTGAACCATTGTTGGATTCCTGCTTTAGATGCACAGAGCATTATAAATCGAGTAACCAGAAGTTTCGGGGGGCTTTTATAAACCAGACCTTCCCTTTGCTGAGTTCAATTATGAATTTATTGTTAAACTCTCTTAAAAGCTTTTGAGTTCTTATGTAGGCAGTTATTATTTTGGTCCCAACTCAGATCTCAATTTGACATTGTCAGTATCATTGCATGCATCTTATGTACACAACATGAGAGTTATAGTGGCCTAAACATGTGATCTAGATTCATTCAGAGTAAATTAATCATAGTCTTACCTCTCCACTTTTTTATGACTCAAAGTACTTGTTTTGTAAATTACTTATAATTTTGTGCTTGCAAATCTCTCACTTTAGGGCTGGAAATTTAGTTGATCAAAGTATGGCAACTGATCTGACTGGTGAGGTGACATCTTCTGCGGGTCCCGTGCAATTAGAAGATTTACAGAGAATACTCAGGAGTATCCAAACACCAGGTAACTCAACTGGCATTTCTCATGCCATTATGTCATACAAATTATTGTAGTTGCCAAGCATTTACTGGTTTATATAGATAGCAATACCATATAGGACATATGCTGTACCATTACCAGTATCATACCATGATTTGACTTCTCTGTGTTTTCTGTTGGTTTTATCTTCTCTGGTAAATGTTAGGGCTCTATTAGACTTCACCGTGATTTCTCGTGTTTATAAGCAAACCTATAATATTATTTGTTTCTTTTATTTGTTTGACTAAATATTTATTTTCTTGTTTGTTTTCTATCAATGGTGGCTACAAATCCAGTGGAAGATCCAGATGCCCGTACGTACTTTGCGAAAACCAAATTATCTGTGTTTCCATTAATAAATGTTTTTATGTGTCTTTTGTTTTATTCTTTTATGTTTGGTATTGCAGGTATCGGACTCAGTGATATATTAAAGCCTGATTTAGTTTTTCCACTTATTGAGACACTTCCAATTGAGCAAAGCCTAGCATCTTATCTGCCCGAGGTACATGTCAAAATTAGTACTTTTGGTTTTAAATAATGATGTTTTATTGGTATTTTGGCAATTGATTGATGGCCTTTTTTTCTTTTGGTATTTTTTAAACTCATATAAAGTACCACAATTGGTAAGACCTGTACTAGGTCTTCCCAAAAACATCTGTATTCTGGCATGCTTATTAGAACACAGCTGTGAGCATTTCTAGAAATTAATTCACATAAGAACTGTTTAATTGGCTGCTTTAGGATCTTTAATTAATGAAAAGCTGGCACTGACTGGTGCATTGACACTAAATAATACAGTCCTTGAAAAATTATGACATTTAGTAATTAATTAACTATTGCTATTGTTATTATGCTAATGCAGGGTTCTCAGTCTCGTGCTGATATTTTTGAATTGTTGCAAAGCCCTCCATTTCGTCAACAACTAGACACATTCTCACATGTATGTTTCCTTGTATATTATTGTGTAGAAGCACTGTCTTTTTTGTTTGCCCACTTGGGACAACTTAGGTTGAATTGTTTTTCAGGTTCTTAGAACAGGACAGATAGACCTATCTCAATTTGGAGTCGACCCAAGTAAATGTAAGTTCTTTTTTTGTGTCAATGTATTAGCACACTAATAACTAAATTGCAAATGAAATTATCAAGTCTCTGTCCTCTTGACACCTTATAGTGCTGCCTTAAAAAAATGCTGAATTGATCTTCTCTTTAACAGATAGATTCACAGTGATTTCTTTCCTTGAGGCTTTGGAAGATTCAGTGGCAAAGGTGTCAGAAACCGAGACAAGCTCATTGCCAAAAGATGCCATGGATGAGAGTTGATTGTCAGACATATCTCACACTAGAAGTTGTTGTGATAGAAATTCAATGCGGCACTGGGCATCCAAAGAGTATGTTAATTTTTTTAAATTTTGGAGCTCCGAGTATCTTGTAGCTGGTTTGTTTATGTTGTAATTTGTTATGTGTCAGATGGTCATAGCAGTTACTTGATAAACTAGTTGCTACTTAGTTGATTGTTTTGTAAGTTGAATTGTTTTCTTTTTAATTAAGATATTTGGCAAATTGTCAGTGGAAATTCTGGTCCGGGTACACTATTCAGTAGTTTTTTTTTTTTATTTGGAATGTGTAATATAGAATATATTTAGGCATTCCTAATATTTTAATGTACTATTGCTGTTAATTCTAATAATTCTAATATTATAAAATTAGAACCTCAGAATACGTTTTGGTCGGCACGTCTAATTAACGAGTTTTTCTTCTTGTGAAAAAAAAAAATATTGTACTTGCACATCTAAATTATCGTCTCTGCAATACTTTGAGATTTTTTTACTATGATTTCAGAAAAAGTAAATAATTAAGGGTGTATTTTACAATTGTAAGTGTATATTTTAGTTTGGATAATGAATGTATATTTTAAAAGTAGTCGGATTATTGTGTACTGCGATAATTTAGTGTTCATTATTCAATGATTGAGTGTGCTTTTGGGGTTTTGAAAATGAGCCAAGAAGTTAAAAGATAGCTGTTGATAGCTGTAAAAACATTTTTGACAGAAACATGCAACAATCGGTAAGAATTGTGTTTAACTGAAACAACATGCAACAGTAGATGGGTGTACATTTTACAATAGTTAAATGAATATTTTGCATAATAATTCAGTGTACAATTTATTTTATTTTGAACGCCCTTCTTCCTACAATAATTAGAAGAATTATTGGTTGCCCTTCTTCCTAAAATAAGCGTGTCAATTGCCGGAATGAGAGCAGTTTGGGTCCGATGGGTTCTATAACCGTCCGATTCGTTTTAAAATCCGTGTGCATGGATATTAAAGCAACACACTTATATCTTAAAGTGAAATCAGATAGTTATGGAACTCATCGAACTTAGTTTGAGTCTGATGGACATCAGACCCAAACTGCCCTCCGTTGAATAGGATCTGCTGCTTTTTCAACCAAATGTTTAATTTATGTATTTTTGTAAATTTTATAAAATTTTTGTATATCTTGTAAAATATGTCGTTAAATAAGTTAATAAAAATAAAGTTCAATTATAAAAACTTATTAAGCTATGAGTTAGGTAACATATTATAACCAAAGGAAAGATAATTGAAGTCATGATTAAAATCAACTCACCCGATCCTCTGAAGTAACTCAAATTTTATGGTTAGATATGGACCGTACGATCATAATCTGAATCAATCTGGCTCGAGATAGAATGCACGACAATCCTTTAATATTCGTGTCAAGAAGATCTAACGGTCCGGATCTAAATTCATAATTTAAGATACTATAGATGATATGAATGCCACAATAAAATACTTCATAAAATTTGCAAGGCTTCATCTAAATGCACCAATAATTCTCAAGAAGCTCCCCTGAACAAGTATGTACGTGTGTGTGTGTGTGTGTGTGTGTGTGTGTGTGTGTAGTATGAAATAGACTTTGTATGTCGTTAATTTATTGTATTTTTATAATTGTGTTAAATTTATTTTGTAATTTTGTTAAACTGTCACAAAAAAATGTGTAACATGTAAAATATGTTATTGAATTATATGTTAAATAAGTTAATATAAAATAAAGTCAGACAAAAAATAGTGTGCCAAAAGTATAGAACGTTTGATTCAAAGAAAGTAAAAGCTTTCAGAAACCATGGCAAGCGGGACAGATCTACGTTTATGTCGGGGTATTAAGTCACTCTATAATTTTAAAATTCTTAATTATTTGTATTAAAAAAATAATTTTTTTGAACTTTTATATAAACTAACTCTCTTATAAAATAACAAATGTTTGCTTGTAGTATAATAGTTAGATCTCTATTTGGTATTTGTAAAATCATGAATTTAATTCTCACTGACTACATTATTTTTGTCTTTTTAATATATTATATTTTATAAATTAGCTCATCTATTCAAATTTTCTAGTCTCTGTTGACTAGAGTTCTAATAATGCCCCCGCGGGCGTGCCCTGCCCGTGCCCTGTCCGCGCCCGCGCCGGTCCTGCCCGTGCCCATGCCGCGGGCACCCGCGGACACACGGGCACGGGCGTTAAACGGGCTGGACCCGTTTTTTTTTTCCTGCCCGCGAGTGCCCGGCTCCCTGTGCCTGTGCCCTTTTTTTTTTTTAAATTCAAAAATGAGAAATATTTTTTTTTAAAACTTTAAACGGCTATAACTTTTGCTAGGAAAGTCAGATTGACGCGTATGACGTCAATTCGGAAAGGGGAGGAGGAGACGGTGGCGACCGTCACCTCGGGGTTATCCCCGGGGTATCCGGAAAATCAGAATCGCCAAAAAACGTCGTTTAGTGACTCAAAAATTAAGTTTAAGATTTTTAGTGCCAAAAAACGTCGTTTATTTTTTAATCTATTGTTTTAAAATAAGAGTTTAATTATTTTTAAAGTGATTGATTTAAGAAATTTTTAATTTATATTTTATTATAACAAAAATTATCGAGTTACAACCATGTCAAATGAATTTAAATTGGCATGAATTTGGATTTATAATTTATTGGTTTTCAAAGAAAAAAAAACCGAAAAAAAAAACAGAAAAAAAAACAGAAAAAAAAACAAAAAAAAAAAAAAATTTCCGGCCCTGCCCGGCCCGTCCTGCCTCCGAGCCCGTGGCGGGCACGGGCATTATACGGGCAGGGTGTGATTTTTGAAATTTTTGCCCGTGATGCCCGTGCCCGTATGCCCGTGTGTCCGTGACGCCCGTGCCCGTATCCGCCCGTGTCCGCGCACCGCCCGCGCCCATGGGCCCTGCCCGGCCCTTCTGTAGAACTCTACTGTTGACAAGTCATTTGAGACAACTGATGGTTGAAAAATTGTGGTATAATTTGGTGTGGTGGGTTATTAATTAATTATCTGATGATGTTTGATGAAGCGACAAGGTTCGTATCTCTGACAAGCTTTTTTTATCAAGTACAGAAAGCGAGTAATTAGCGAAGCAAACAAGACAGACAGAGAGCATGTTTGTTTTTTTTCCTTTTCAACCGAAGCTAAACAACAGCAGTACCTTCATTAGTTATTACCGTACGATGAATTCAATGAAATGAAATGAAATTATTATTAATCTGACTTCTGATATCATATCAATGAATTAAATGAAGCACGGGGCCATGTGCAACCAGATCGTAATCGTACCAAACAAAATAGAATCGTCGCCCCGCCTGTTGATTTCAACAGTACTAGGCATTGATCGTAATTGGATATCCACATATTCTAATCTGGAATCACATTCTCTTTGGAGCTTTTAGTTGTGCGGAGTTCGTGCGGTTCCTTTAATCTGATCCATTCGTTTTGATCGAACAAACCAAATAAGATTATGACATGAATCTCAAAGCAAAATTAATGCTGCTCCCTCCATTATTTGAAGTACTCACCAGCCGAGAGTAAATCTGGATCATCCGATCAACTCCGTAAAGGATACTGGTCCATTCTAATCTATAGATTTCATGTGGGTTATTAGTTATTAGTAAAGGATTAGGACTTAGGAGTAGGTCCTACGTTGGTTTGATGGGTGTAATGACCATCAGATCTGCATCAATAGTCATGCGAACTACATTAAAATTCTGGACCGTTCTTTTAACTTGGCACGAATCTCAAAGAGGATCCCCTACAATTGAAAGTTGAAAGTTGAAACCCATATCACGTGCTGTGTCCATCTGTCCCACGTGCTCTGTTCCTCTGCATGACGACTTCGTGTAAATTGTAAGGAGCCAGCTGTCAGCCCATTTACCCACATGCGCAGTTCGCTTCTCCTCAATTTTCTATTCTGTTCTGCTCCACCAGCTGTGCGCCATTACCCTTTTTTTTTTCTCTCTTTTTAATACTAAATCAACAGTCATAACTCTGAATTAAGTACAAACTATGTACTTAAAAGTTGTACTTAATTAATTATTTTAAAATATAAACTATGTCACTTTATTTTATCAAAATTAAGAAGACTATTTGATGTGTACTAAAACTTGTAATATTACGTACCTAAACTTTTTTTATCAGTAGATTTTGTAGGTTCATTTTGATTTATCTCATTGAAATTAGTTTTAACATTGAAATGTAAAATTTAATATAACATTAAAATTATTTGGTCATCCCTCATCAATCATTTTCAATTTTTTCTATATAATTTCTTAATTAAACGATTTATTTATTCGTGAGTGAGTCTATGGTACTATGCATATCACAGGTTGGTACATAATACATATAAATATTTTCTTTTTCAAAATTTTAACGATTGATCCGAACAGTTCAACATGATCATTATATGAATATCTACTTATAGACCGAATTTTATATATTTTTTTAGAATTTTTTACTATTTTTTAATATAGGTGGAAAATCAATTGATCTAAAAATTCTGGACCGTCCAAAAAATAGTGATTTTCTACCAATCTTAAAAAATAGTAAAAAAGTTCAAAAAATATAAAATTCAGTCTGCAAGTACAAATTTATATAATAAACAGAGTTTGGCTAGTATGACATCAGTGTCATATGACACTAACTCCAAAATTGATTGGATAGACTTCAAACGAGTAATTCAATTCATTCAAACCGATTTACTTTATGAGTGATTTGTTTATATGTAATTTTTAATATTTTTGAATTATTTTAGTATCAAATCAAGCTGTCATACATTATTAAAAAATAAATACATTAAAATTAACTTAAAAACTCACACATTTGACCACTTGACTTAATACTAAATAAATTCAAAAAATTATAAAATTTAAATGTAAACACACAACTAATAAAATAAATCAGTTTGAATTCACCGTTTGAAGTCAATTTGGTAAACTTTGTAAGTTTTGAATAGTTTAAATCGACGGTTATGATATTACTGATCAAATTATGCATATGCACATTACCATAGACTCTTTATTCGTTCTATATTCCGGCCTAGATGATTTTAAAGGTTCACTTTTCATTTTCCAATTGAAATCAAAACGGCTTTTCCTCTGCTGGCCCCTATGACCCAATCCTATCCGCACGCATTACGACCTACACAACGCCATTAATTTTTTTTATTATATAATATTTTCATGAAAATATGACCGTTATCTTCGGATTCACATGCATATCTGCTGCTTTAGTTTAGGGTGAACAGTAACTCTAAAATTTATATTTTTTAAATCTAACTGTTTAATAATTTTATGCACGAATCACAAAACAGATGATTTTTTCTTGCACGAATCTCAAAACAATTCAACAGTTGGATTTGAAAAAATAAAAAATGTAGGTGACCGTTCATGAGTTAAGAATCGCAGCAGAGTCGGATCCGTTATCTTCGCCTCAATGTAGTCAACATTGTGCTCCAAACCAAGCAAAAGAAAGAAAGAAGCAACAACATATGTGCTCCGAGCGTACGGCTGTACACTATTAGACAAAAGTTAAAATTACTGATGCTGAATTTGCTTGCTGGTTTTTCTGCGCCATATTTGCTGTGTGCTCTGTGCATAAGTACACCAATTTGCCCATATTTGCTGGTTTTTCTCTTAACTAATTTTTCTCAATTTTACTTACATTTGATAATTTCATGAAGATTACTTTTTTTGTTCTTTTAAAAGAGACCTATTTTAATCGAGAGGTTTTGCAATTAATCTAAATATGAGTATTCATCCATCATGCTCTCGTTCTACGATTCTATCTAGTACCTATCATAGTGACATGGTTCGTGAGAAATTTACGAATAATTCGTGTTTTATTCATTTTTTTACATTTTTAAATCAAAGACCGAATAAAACACACAAAAAACGTATAATACATTTTATTATTGAATAAAACAAAATTACGAATTATTTATGAATAAAACGTAAAAAAGAATTATTTTCTTTAAATTATTTTTTTTGGGTTTTTTTTGCTTATGGTACCGAATCATTTTCAAATTATTCTCGAATCACAAATTTTTGACCCTGTTGAGCCAAATCCTAATTATTCGTTTGTCACTAGGATGCCTATTACGTACCATAGTGACAAGATTCGAGAATAATATCCGAAATATTCGCGAATTATTCGGTTTTTTGGGTGATGCTGAACCGAACCGAATTATTCACGAATTTTTCCCAGAGTTTAATTTTTTTGTTATTTTTTTGTTTTTGCTCTTTTACAGAACTAAGATCTCTGATCCGAATAATATCGAATTATTTCCGAATTATATCCAAATTATTCTCGAATCACGAATTTTTGATCTCGCCGAACCTAACCCGAATAATTGATTTGTCACTATGTTACGTACTACCTGTTTCGAGAGCAAGAATTTGGCAACACCAACTATACATCGGTGATTGCCACAAGAGACCCAAAGCCCTCAAGTTATTAAGTTCAAACGGCTAATTACTAATCCATGATCTTTAAATTTAAATCAAATCCAGCGAATGGCTGCGATCCATCATAAATAAATAGAAGCATCACTTTAAAGTCCTTTTTATTTCCCCACACACTCCCCACTCTCTCCAATTGCTTCAATTCTTTCCTCTTCTATATTTGTTTATTTACCCCCATCACAAAAGCAAAGAAGGATGACAAAAATGGTTCACATTCCTTCGCTGATCTCTCTTCTTCTCTTGTTCTTCTTCACCAGTAGTTGCCTCTGTGTACAATACAAGGTAGGAGATCTCAACGCATGGGGCATTCCTCCTTCATCTAATCCAAATGTCTATTCTCTCTGGTCTCAAGCTCATAAGTTTCACCTCTACGACACTCTCCGTAAGTAGATCAATTTTAACTTCTCTGTTTTTTTTTTTTAAACGAAATATGTACACTCTATAATAATTAATTTATCTCTTTTCTCAATTTCGTTCAGTGTTTCTCTACCCACCGAGTGAGGATTCAGTGTTGCAAGTGACTGAAAAAGCATACAACAACTGCGCCGTCTCAGATCCAATTTTACGGATCGATGACGGTAACTCGATCTTCAATCTCTCTTCTCCCGGTAGGTTCTACTACATCAGCGGCATTGCCGCTCACTGTCTGAAGAACCAGAAACTCACAGTTGATGTACTCTCTGCTAATGGCACCTTCTTCCCACCGGGAGATGGGCCCGCAGGAGCTGCAATGGGACCCGCCGCAAATTCCCCGTCGTATCCTTTCGTATTTGGTCCCTCTGCTGCTCAGTCGTCTGATGCGGTGTCACCTCAGGCAATGTTTGCTGGTGTTGTGGTGACGCTGTTACTGCATGTTTTGTTTTGAGAGAAGATGATGGAGATGAGATCTGGATCTCCAATTTTTTATTTTTTAGATTAGATTGGGTTCGATTTTGTTTACCTTTTGTCTTTATTCAGTTGATTAATTTTGTTACAAGTTTAATATTTTTTGGGGCTGCTTTGGGCCTAGTGGGCCTTGATTATCTACTTTGCATAGATCACAGTGAAGGGTGTTTTGGGCCTTTCGATCCAATCGGATGGTTGAAAAATTAGATCATTCGGAGAAATATTGTGGAATTCTTCTATTGGAACTAAAAATAGCGAAATTTTTGTTGGATTATCTACTTTGCATACAGATTTCTATGCAGATTGCAACTGCATACGCATATGCGGCCACATATGCGGCTGCATAAACCTCATTTTATTACACTGCAAGCATATAACGACTTCTTTACTGTTGCAGTTTTTCCTCTCTAGCATTTGCAATGCCCAGATCCTCCAGTTCGTCATAATGGGCCTATTAGTCAGTCATTGAGATGAGCCCATGATTACGGGCTAAAAATAAGAAATTGTCTATTACATCATTTTTGTTTTGATCCCATAAATAATCTAATTACAGATTTACCCTTAGGCCCCAATCTTCAGTTTTGGATCCGGGCATGGTTGTTACCACGTGGAGAGAACTACAAGTCTGTAAAAATTAGTTGTAAATAAATTGAGGATAATTTATTTGGGCTGTCATTGTCCTTTTATTTTATTTTTCTGTGAAATGGTGCTACATTGGATTGATTTTAGACTAGTTGCATGGACACGCTTAGCTAGGTCGGTCATAAATGAGACATCTTTGGGCTGTTAAGGCATTGTTTGCACAAGTGTCTATCTTTGGAACGAAAACACAAATTTAAAATTTAATGGTACTTGATAGCTACTATCAAGCTTTAAAAAAATAAAAAATTTAATGGTACTTGTCCATGTTATCCAATTAACTACCATGTCATCAACAACTAGTGAACCCAAATCTCTCTCTGGTAATATGACATTGAAAAGCATATGATGAGAGGCAGACTTGGAATTTTTGTCACGATAAGGCAAGAATAATCTAGTTCAAATAGATGATCGGATACTAGATTAAAAACAAAAAAATATGTATTCTTTTACAAAACAAAAATCAACAAAAAATGGTATTATTTTACATATTAACAAAACAAAAATGTAATACTAGTTTTCAATCCTAAAACACAAAAAATCAATCGTAAAAGGCAAAAATTCAAGTATTCAACACGAGTACACGACAATTATTCAACACTTGAGCACATCAGCCTAAATTTCAACCCAAGAAGGCATGGAGCGGCAGAGGAGGCGTGTAGAAGCGGAGCCGAGGAAGCGCCGAGGCTGTTGAATATAATATCAATTAAATAATGCAACAACCAATCGATTGATCTATTATATATTCACGAGTGTATAATTATTTAATGAAATAGCAAACAAAAGTAGCTATGTGATTGTGACTTATACATACATAATTCTACATGAAATAATAAAAAAAGGCAATTTATAATTATTTATCTCAAATATTCTACTAGAAAAATGACAACAAATTAAGAGCTAAAAGGGCAATTTAATAATAAGAGTTTTATTTAAGTCTACCAAAAAAATTATGCGCAGGAGAGGCAGATCGAGGAGAGGTGCAGCCACATGGAGGAGTGAAGGCAGAGCTAAGGAGAGGTGCAGCCGCGCAGAGGGAAATCGCACAGGAGAAAAAAAATTTGGAAGATGGAAGCGCTGATGAAATTAATTTTTCATGGGGTGTGCAGGTACAAAAAATTTAGAGTGAGCTATGCAGAGATTTTTGGGTTTCCAGGATGAGACAACAATCCATAAAATATGGGTTGAATTCTATTTTTTTTTCAAAATCCAGAGTAGAGTAATTGTCCTATACTGAACCAATGTGGGTCCTCCCTTGCAAGTAAGTTGCCCTCCCCTGAACCAATGGGAGTCCGCTCCTCTACAAGTAAGCCATAAATTTAGATTACATGAATCTTCATTTAATACCTCTTCAAGGTAAAATAAACAAAAGCGCAGAAAATAACCTAACTGAAAACCAAATTAAAAATAATAAAAAAAAACTAATATACCCTTTTATTGCGATGCCATTAAGGTCACATGGTGCCTATGTAGAGATAACAGGGTAGATTTCGCATGCAGGGACCTGTTGAACAATGAGCCGGTGACTCATATATAGGTAGTAAATATTACAAATTACTTAAAAGACCCTGTAAAAATGTAATAAGATACATATCGTAGTAAATATTACTAAGAACTAAAATCCCAGCAATGTGTGTCAACTGTCAAGGGAAAATTTAAGAACTGACCAATGCATCGGAATGTGGGTCCAAATGTTAGTATTCAGTAAAAATCCCGGCACTCTGTACTGATCCAGGTATGGTGAAGCTACATATATATATAATAGAAACATTCGGTGAATCATGAAAATGCTCTCAGAATGAATTGAAAAAAGAAAAGAAAAAAAAAAAAAGGCAAACGAAAGTGTCTTTTCTAGCTTTCCAATCATCAACTCAGATCAGAAGTTAGGCCAATATGGAGTGTCTGAGTTATTTGATTCTCTAACCCAAGAGCAACCCATTTGGAGTTGGAATTTGCCATGGCAGATTGGGTACTGTCTAGTTAGGTGGCATTACTCACCAGTTAGAATTCCTATGAGTTGCATACAATTTTGTAACCAGACATGCATATCATGCAATCTTAAAAATCGAAGGACAAGTCAAGCTTATGGTCATTTTCCACATGAAACACCATGTGTTCTAAAGTTGGTATGATTAACGGTCCAAATAAAAATTGCTGTATGAATTATTTTTCTAAAAGAAAACTAAACTATAAAGCATGCAAGGCACCAGAAATACCTCAAATTAATCTTCACCATATAAACTATCATGGTTTACGCAATATACCTGCTCCGCAATATACCTGTTTAGGCAATAAAATGATTATTACAGAAGAAAGTGGGTGTAAACAATCTCAGATCAATTGCTTCAAAAGAATGCTTGACCCTGGATAAAAGAAAGCATCTCATCCAACACACTTGCCGAAAACAAAAGCAAATATCGGTGGAATCCAGATTTAATTCGAGAGGGTTTAGGAAATAACCATGGTTCTGAAACTCGGAATCGGAATCGGATTCTTGACTGTGGAATCGGAATTGGATGAATCGGCCGGAATCGGCCGAGTTGACTCGAAAACTTGGATTTTTTTTGGCAGAAAACCTGTTTTGTAGCCAAAAGACTTAAAACGTAGAAAATAATTGGTAAAAAAATAATTTATAATAAAACTATGTTAAGACAAAATATTACACTCAAATAATTCACTAAGGGTGCGTTTGAATGAATCAAGAATAGTGCAAGGATAGTAGCTATTCTAATTTGAGAATAGTAGCTATTCCAACATTTTGTAGGATTAGTGGAATAGTGAACAATTCCACAAAAGACAAACAAAGAATAGTGGCTATTCGCTAATCCAAACACACCCAAATGTCGATTACTAGCTCGGAATAGTGCTAATCCGGAATAGTAGCTATTCTCCACCCACCCAAACGCACCCTAATTATATAATGTAATACAAGTAGTCCATGCTTGACTTGAAATCGGAGGAATCGATCAAAATTGACAGAGTCAACTCGGAAACTCAGATATTTTCAAAAAAACTTTTTTGTATTAAAAAAAATAAGAAAAATTGAAAAAACATAATTAGTCAAAAAATAATGTTAATTAATATATCACTTCTTGCACTAATATAACGCACTAATAAAATAAAATATGAGCATTCAAAGCTGATCATCAGGTAGCCTGATTGAATCATATTTAGTAGAATATAAAGGAAAAGAAAATATTATATATTTAATTAAAGACAACTCAAAAATCTATATTAATTATATATATTTTAAACTATATTAGTTTAGTCAAATTAGAATATACATGACCATATAGTCAAATTACTTAATTAATCAACAAGAATACACATTGGAATAATTGGGTTCCAAGAAATAGAATTTCAGAAACAAATACATTTACTTGGAACGTTTACAATGCATCAACATTTAATATTACTAATTTTATTTAGTTAGTACATTTGACAGGACTATTTAATTTTATTCAATATATTGTATTTACATATTGGTTCACCAACAAAACTACATACGTACTAGATCATTCGGTGCACATATAAAAAAAAAAATAATTGAAAAAATGCCAGACTCGATCAAACTCGGCCAAAACTCGGTCAAACTCGGTCTGATTGGGCCAGAAAATTGGCTGACTCGACCGAGTCAGACACTGTTCATCCGAGTTTTGATAAAAAAATCGCATAGGCGAGAAACTCGGATATAACTCAGATCGGACCGAGCCGATTCCGGGTTGACTCAGAATTGGCCGAGTTTCAGAACCATGGAAATAACCATTTCTCAAGTGTGCAATAATCCCCCCTCTTATGGGCCCAAAATCATTTTTCCATAACCTACTGAAAAAAGCTATTCCTCCCCTTTATGCAGTCCTTTTGATTGTTTTGCCGCTCTTTATTACAAGAATACCTTTTTCTGTATTGATTCATCTTGTGTCTTTTATTTAATTAGTTTGCAATTCTTAAAACCCATAATTATTGCATGTTTGCATAATCACTGATCTCTTCCTTTTATAAATTTGCAAAGAATACCATGCCCATTCCTTGAATACATTAACATGGGCAACATTTATCCAAAGTTCAAGAAGTCTTCTGCATGGCCTTACCGGCATATTTAATCTTTAGTTGTGGATCCAGCAATTTCCTCTTCAGCTTCTCTATCATCTTGGGATTTGTCAATAGGATTCAACTGCCATGAACATTAGACACGAGATAGGTAAGCTAGGATTGTTCTAGTGGATTTTATGTTGGACATTAGTATATTACAAGCTGTTTGGTCCTGCAAAAACCAAATATATTCTAGCACTGAAAATTACCGCTTTTTCCTGTTCTTTATTTCTTTTTTTGTCTTATTCTGCAACTTCAGTATATTTTTGTTATGCTTTATGAATCAATCCAGGCTTGAGCATGGAATTTCAAAAAATTTACCCAAGATGTTGGTACTGGTTGGGTCTGCTATTAATAAATATATATGCTCAAGGGTCTCTAGCTTCTTAATAATCTAATATAATTTATTTTTAATGTAGTGACCAGACCTGGTAGTAAGTGATGCTGTTTCGTTGGTACCAGTCTCTAACAATCATCAATGTTAATACAGGGCCTGAATTAGAGGTTTTCAGTAGCAGGAGAGATGGTTATGTTACCATGCACAGTGTAGTAGTTCCACATTTTCAGTTTCATCAGACCATTAAAACCTTCCAACACAGCCAGCCTTGGGCACTTCTTTTTCACAAGAACCTTGAGAGTGCTCGAATGATTTTGAACCGATAGCAATGGCAAGGAGCTCAGCTTGTCACAATAATTCAGTTTCAAGGACTCTGAGTGATAGTGGAAGTGTTTTATCATTCCAATTGCATAACACTGAATGGTGTGATATGCTCAAGCACTTGAGGTTGCTGAGGTTATCCAACCCTGTCACTGATAGGACCTTTGTGTGCCTCAAGATCTCCAGTATCACCAAGGAAGCAAGATTTAGCATTACACATTGGCAGTTGATCCAATCTGATGGTGCACATGTTAATAATTCCACTTGTAGAAAATCTTCCTTTGTTAAGAATAGTGTAAAGGGATTTTCAAGAAGTGGAATTGTGGAATCGATTGATGCACGTGACAGACGGATCTAATTATTCCCAAACAAATTCAACTCTTTAATCCTTGTATCCACTTTGGGACAATTATAAATTTCAGCCCTCTGGATCATCTTCACAGGAAATTGCAATTCCAATTTTGGGCAATGTATAAAACTAATTTTCTCAACAGAACTTAAGCCCCCATCACCCCAATTAATCGAGATTAGCTCTAAGCAGTTTGAGACAGTTAGTTTCTTAGATATCGACTCGAACATAATTTCACGAAAGCCACACATGTGTATATTCAGTTTCGACATTCGAACTGGAATGACTATGTGTTCCAATTTTTGGCAGTATACAATACTAACTTCTCTAACAGAACTTAAGCCCCCATCACCCCAATTAATCAAGATTAGCTCTGAGCAGTTTGAGACAGTTAGTTTCTTAGAGACTGACTCAAACATAATTTCACGAAAGCCACACATATGTATATTCAGTTTTGACATTCGAACTGGAATGACTGTGTTCCAATTTTTGGCAGTATACAATACTAACTTCTCTAACATAATTTAATACCCCCTCCATCCAATTAATTGAGATTAGCTCTGAGCAGTTTGAGACAGTTAGTTCCTTAGATACCGACTTGAACATAATTTCACGAAAGCCACACATGTGTATATTCAGTTTTGACATTCGAACTGGAATGACTATGTGTTCCAATTTTTGGCAGTATACAATACTAACTTCTCTAACATAATTTAATCCCCCCTCCATCCAATTAATTGAGATTAGCTCGGGAGGGTTTGAGACAGTTAGTTCCTTAGATACTGACTTGAACATAATTTCACGAAAGCCACACATGTGTATATTCAGTTTCGACATTTGAATTGGAATGGCTATGTGTTCCAATTTTGGGCAGTATGCAATACTAACTTCTCTAAAAAAATTTAAGCCCCCCTCCATCCAATTAATTGAGATTAGCTCTGAGCAGTTTGAGACAGTTAGTTTCTTAGAGACTGACCCAAACATAATTTCACGAAAGCCACACATGTGTATATTCAGTTTCAAGATTCCAACTGGAATGGCTATGTGTTCCAATTTTGGGCAGTATTCAAAACTAACTTGTCTAACAGAATTTAAGCGCCCCTCCATCCAATGAATTGAGATTAGTTCTGAGCAGTTTGAGATTGTTAGGCTCTCAGATACTGCCCAGAACATGATTTCACGAAAGCCACACATGTTTATGTTCAGTTTCGACATTCGAACTGGAATGACTATGTGTTCTAATTTTCGGCAGTATTGAAAACTAACTTGCCTAACATAATTGAATCCACCCTCCCTCCAATTAATAGAGATTAGTTCTGAGCAGTTTGAGATTCTTAGTTTCTGAGATATCGACCTGAACATAATTTTACGAACGCCACACATGTGTATCTTTAGTTTGAAGATTGGAACTGGAATGGTAATGTGTTCCAATTTTGGGCAATATTCAAAACTAACTTGTTTAACATAATTTAAGCCCCCCTCCGTCCAATGAATTGAGATTAGTTCTGAACAGTTTGAGATTTTTAGGCTCTCAGATATTGACAAGAACCTGATTTCAAGAAAGCCACATTCATGTATTGTCAGGTTTTTTATTATTGATGGACATGTTAGGAGTTCCAATTTTGGGCAATGCTTGAAAGTAACCTCCCTGACTTTGTGCAGAATTATTGCAATTTTCAACAATTTTGGGCAATTTTCTATAGTTAGCTGCTTAAGACAGGGGATGTCTCCATCATATCCCTGCCACTCCACCAAATTGAGCAAGTTCTTCAATGAGAGCACTTCAAGTGATGGGTAACTAGGTTTTTTGGGCTGCTCGGAACAATAATATTCGCCTAACAATGAATATGTGCTAGGCTCATCTCCCACATTTCTAACACTAGTACTACCTGATATTTTTAGAAACTTGAGATATGGTAGTTGACCAAATGGTGGTAAGAAGTTAGGCTCAGTACAAAAGTTAAGAGTAAGAGTTGTTAGTTTGGTAAGTAATGGATTTAGCAACCAAGAAGGAAAAACTCGCCCTCCATAATTTAATATTGCAAGCTTTGTGAGGTTACCATGAGGTTGAAGGCTTTGGAGTACAACATCCTGCATCTTTTCATCATTCTCATTCTTTGTATTTTTACTTGAACTCACTGTTAAATGGAGATGGATTTTATCTCTGCAGTTGAGCATACTACGATTTTCCTGAAAGTTTAAAATTAACATGAGTAATTTTGGCTTTGATGCAAGATTGGCATTCCTGGATTGTTCTACATCATTGATGTTTCTCAACCCTGTTATGCACAACAACCCACTAAGCTCATTCATATCCATAAGCTCTCCCAACCCCCCACTCATGCCATGATCCATGACACTAAAGTCCCCACTTAAAGGTTTAAGGGTTGTTAATTTTCCAATCCCAGATGGCATGTTGATAAGAGAGAAAGGTAAATCTAGAATGTGCAACCTAGTTAACTGATCTATGCCTCCTGGTAACTCTTTTAGTTTTGCACAATATCTTAACGACAATGTATGCAGGTTACGAAGCAGGAAGATGGACTCAGGTAACTGTTGGATTTCGATACTGGTTAGCTGAAAGTACTGAAGGTTAATAAGGTTTTTGATGTTTTTAGGTAATTCCCGAAGATAAAAGCTATTCAGATCCAAAGTTTGGAGGTTGTAAAGAAGATATAATGCTTCAGGAAACATCTCCATATGACTATTTCCAATAGAAAGGTAGCGCAAGTGCTTCAATGTATCGAGTGTATTTGGCAACAAGGGATACCTCAACTGAAGAGCTCTCACACAAGCACTCTTATAGAACTCTGTGGGGCATTCACTTAGAATTGTTCTTGATAGACCAGCAGTTGCTGGGTTCTAAATAAGAACCCAAGAATTTCTCTTGTTCGGTCAAGTACAGATGGTATACTTTGTATGGACCACTACATTGTTGGTCACTTTCAAAAACAGGTCGGTATGCTTCTAGGGAAATGGATCTTGCTAGATCATGTATTAAATCATGCAAGCAGTACTTAGTGGAAAAAAAATTAGCAGGTGCTATCTCAACAAGTGATCTGTCTTGCAATTCATCGAAATACTCGCTTCCCATCTCTTCCAATGTTTTCAAATTTCTTGCATTGCCATTAATATAGCCTTGCGCCATCCAAAGCCTAACCACCATTTCCTTTTCAAATGGTGTATTTTTTGGAAACATGGATAAATAAAGAAAACATGGCTTAAGATGTCGCGGCAATTTATTGTAACTTAACCGCAATGCTGGCATAATCTCTCCTATCTCATCTATTTCTGATATATCACTCTCCAAGATTTCTCTCCATTTATCTTCATCCATTTCATAACGAAGTATACCTCCAAGTGCCTTTATGGCCAATGGTGACCCTTTGCACTTTTCAACAATACCATGACCAATCTTGTGCAGTTTTGCACATTCACTTGCGTCCCTAGTGCCTAAAGAAAAATGCTTAAACATAGACCAACAATTTTCCTTATGTAAGGAACCCAATATAAAAGGTGATGTTGTCTGCATGATCTTAGCAACTGAGGTATTACGAGTCGTTGTCAAAATTCTTACAAATTTAGCACCAGAAAAACCAACTTGAAAACACTCCCACAGGTTTCTTTTTTCATTCCAGATATCATCCAGCACGAGAAATAAGCCAAGATCTCTTATATTTTTCTTGAGAACATCTTAGAGTTTGCTTAGCTCAGAAAACTCACAAGGGCTATTACTCACCGACTCCACAATAGCTTTGGTTAAACGCACTAGATCAAAATCTTCAGATACAAATACCCAACATCTTTTATCAAACAACCCATGAATCTTGGAGTCATTGAAAACAAGTTGGGCAAGTGTGGTCTTGCCGAACCCGCCCATTCCAACAATGGGAAGGACCACAAAAGCTGGACCATTTGAAGGTTCTAGAAGGCTAATGATCTTCTCCTTCTCCTCCTCCCTACCAAAAATAGCTCTCTCATCCACATGAGAGCTAGTTGGTGGTCGAATTTGTGGATTGACAACTAGTCGGGTCCCATCCTCCTTCCTCAATTGAAGATCCCTATGAGCATTTGAAATCTCTTCAAACCTCTCTGTTATGCCCTTGATCTTCTCAGCCATGTCATATGGAATTGATGCCTTAGTAATGTTTAATGAATAAGAAGCAAGGGAGGATGACGCGTACATCTCAGCAAATTTTCTCTTAGTTCCTATAGAATTGTATATCAAAATTTATCATAGTGATCCCCATCCTTATCTCAGAAAAAGATAAATGTCTTAGTCTCTTACAAATTCCTTGAGAAGTCGAGAAAAATTCACACAAGGTTTACCCCATGGATTTTTTATGTTTTCTATTTTTTTTCCTTTGTGTTGTTTCGGATGGAGTTATGAGGGTTAAAGTATCATATATATTTATAGTTTTCTTTTAGGCGATGATGATTAAAAAAATGTGACATTTAAGCCCCCAAGCCAGTAAATATAAATGTAAAACAATTCCAACTCAGATGAGTCCCGATACACACAAGAAAGCCGGTAAACCAAAAGAAGTGTGGTAAATTTTGCCAGGTTTTAAAACATCTTGTGTGCAATAATTAATGTACCAAATTATTGTGTGCAATAATTAAGGTACCAATTAAAATTAAGATACAATCAAAAGCATACCCCCGTTCCTATGGTAGGCCTCAATAGCAGCATCTCCGCTCTCCACGATGGATTTGAGCACCTCGTAGTAGAACTCATCCAGAACATCCTCTGCTTTGTAGGCCACACCTCTCAGCTCTTCCAGCCACAGCTGAACAGATCTGTCATAAATCTCCCTCTCTTCAGCGTCCTGTTGAACGGCCTGGATCCTCGCAAGCATCCGACTCAGCTTTTCTAAATCCTCTCTGACAATTTTGTGTTGGTCGGTAACAGGGGATGGTGGATTATGGTGGTGCGAAGTGGAAGGGGTGCCTCGAATGGCGTGGAGGAGGTTGGTGGAGAGGGATTGGATGGAAGAAAACAGTCCCGACGCCATTGAATCTGATCAACTGAAACTCTCTCTTCACCTTCAATCTCTCGGCTGTTGCTACAAATTTTTGGAAGTTGACTTTCACTTTTTCCACAAAGTAGCCGAGTTGTAAGAAAGCAGTGCATGGGTTTATTCACTGTGGCACACTCCACACAGGAAACCATGCTGCAGGTTGGGGTAGCTATTTTATCTTTTTTTTTCACTTCTTACTAATTTCTCTTGCCACACCAAACTAAGTCCCCGTCCATATGGCATGACCACATGGCAACTTGATTGGTTTGGTCAACGGAACCCAATTGAAATAATAGAAAAAAAAATGTATGGACCCGTAAATAACTTTATTGAACAAGTCAATATGTTTAAACAATATATTTCCCGATTATTTTATTTATTTAAATTTTTTTTTTTCAAAAGTGGCACGCAAGTAAAATACTCGGAACCCAGCTGAAATGCATCCTAGATCTGCATTTTACATTTTTTTTTGGTAATAGACAGATACAAAATAGATGTTAGTTTTGTTGCATTATTTTTTTTTTCACCTGTTATCGTTTTTAATTAGTAATGGGTAAGAATAATTATTTTCATCACCACGCTACAGTACCCGCACTGTACATTAAAGGCATGATGTACTATGGTCCCCACTAATTACTTAGTCCCCCCATTTTCAATCCCCACACTCGTTCAGCGTCAGCCTTTATAAATATAAATACTTGCAAGATAAGAAATTGATACTTACAAAATAATATATTAATACTTGTGGCGTCACTTGATATGATCACTCCTTTTTTCAGTCCATAATGGTCCCTGCGTCAACCTTCCTTAATCGTCCTCTGCGTCAACTTTCCCTAATTGTCCTTGCGTCAATCTTCTTCTAACAAACATAGTTGACCACATAAATATAAATACTTCAGTGCATAAATATAAATCCTTGTATTACTTGATATTTATACTTTCAGATGTTATATAGTGTAATATATTCATATGTAAAAAACACTTGCAACATTTCTCTAACAAAAATAGTTGACCACATAGGTATAAATACTACAATACATATGTATAAATACTTGGAGTACTTAATATTAATACTTTCATATATCATCCAGTGTCATGTGTAAAAAATATTGCAAGTGTAGGTATAAATACTTGTTTGACGACGAGCTCGAAAGTACGTCATCATGGATCTCATTTGAAAGAGAAAATTGTGTAGAAGACGTTAGTGGTTTTAGATTTGTAAAATTCCTCACAGATCGTCAGAAATATGGACAAAAATGAACGGAGAAAAAAAACCCACCTCTAAAAACGTGTATGGTCCCCCATCTAGTTTGAGTGGTCCCCACCATGCATTTATGGCGCGGGTACGTTTGAGAAATATAGATGAGAAAATAATTATTTACGTAAAAGTTGTTCATCTCATAAATATAAATACTTTAGTTCATAAGTATAAATACTTCCGTGTATAGATATTAATACTTTGGAAAAAAAATTCAGTCCTGCAGATTTTGCGGTCCCCCCAGTTGTTATGGCAGTTATGGAAGTTATGGTGCGGGTACAGTGCGGATACTGTAACGCGGGTACTGATATCAGCTTCCAATGGGTAAATGCATTTTGCAATTGTTGAGAACATTAATTGAAAAAATAATGTTGAATAGGAAAGTGAATATCTTGATTAAGAAGATACACGGCTTAAAAAGTGTTCAATTAAATAAATATACACAGTCATCATAATATAATTTCATAATTGATCATTACAATAAATGAAAAATGATGAGGGTTTCAATGCCTTCTATTTTTTGTGCTTACATTATGCCTTCATTTTTAGAACTAAAATAACTTAAGATTTAAACTTAAATTATATTTCAAAATAAAACCGTTAGATATTATTTATGTTATTTTCTCTATAAGCACGTAAAATATCATGACATTTCGATTTTGTTTTGATTTGTATCTAGAACTTGCAAAAATACACCGATGTAAATAAATTATGAATATTGATTTTTTAACTTATTGATCCATATAATATTAAAATAAAAAAATTATGTATACGTGGAGAAAATAATCTATCACACCTACAGTTTTATTTGAACAAAGAAATTTTAATATTTTTGTTATTAAAATAAAAACATAAAAATATTTGAACGTGTATGGTCCGTGGAGAAAATAATATATCACACCTACAGCTTGAGTCCCTTGTTCAGCTTGAGAAAATAATATATCACACCTACGGCGGGGAAGAAGAACAGGTTATTGAGTGTGGCTAGGGTTCCGCGGATTAGATCTAGGGTTATGGTACTCATGGGTGAGAGTCTGGGAGAGATCAGAGATGTACAGTGGCTCCCGTTTAAGTGGGACCTGAATGCAGGTAATAAGAAAATAAAGTTCTGTCGGTTCAGTATCTTCGGTTTTGAAAATTTTATAACCGAACTGAACCATAATTTTAATTCGGTTTTGAAAAACCAACCGAACCGATCCAATAAACCGAAAAAACCGAACCGTTTGAACCGATCTAATTCGGTTCGGTCCAAAACCAATTAAACCGGACCCAATGAACACCCCTAATTGAACCTTGCTCGTGAAAAATTAATCTAACTTAAAAAAGTCCAACATAAATGGTGCTTGATTTTGTAGGCCCATCAATAATCTAATTACAGATTGACCCTTAGGCCCAAAATTCATTAATTTTGGATCTAGGCTCGGCTGTAAGTAATTACCACGTTGAGAGAACAACAAGTCCGTACAAAACAATTGTAAATAAAATTGAGGATAATTTTGTTGGGGTTTTCATTGTTTTTTTTTTCCTGTGAAATGGTGCTACATTGGATTTGCTTTAGATCAGTTACCAGGACACGCTTAGGTTTGGGCTGCTAAGGCATTGTTTGCGGATATATCACTTTTTGGAAAAGAGCACAAATCTACCTATTTCTTTGTACGAAACCACATGATCTAAATATTCATACCATTCAAAAGTAGTGATATGTTCGAAAATATATTTATTGAATAGTTCAAACTGACTTTTTTAACTTTGAAAACAAAAATATTGAATAGTTCACATCATATAATAAACAGTAAGGACCAATCCTTGCTATTCATAGTACCATAGCCTCACTAATACATAATAGCAACATTGGGGAGTGGGTACTAATTAATGAAACTGCTCCTAGAAGGAATTGAACAAAAAAAAAAGGAGAAAGTCTTTTCTGGCTTTCTTTATCTTATCGACTCAAACAAGATTATAAGAACTAAATATTTTACTTTAGGGAATACGATTTCCTAATAGTGTAATGATAGACCAGCTGCCACGACAACCTAAGGAAAAATCACGTAACAAATTAACATGTAAAACAAAGACCATACAGTTTATACACACTGACGATGATATGTATACACATATGCAGAGTAAATCTAGGATGTGACGTGCTCGCCAAGAGAGTTTGGTGAGCACAATTCCAAAAATACATCGAATCGACTTCAAATGACGAATCCGAACCGTTGAAATCCATGTAACTCGTGAGTGATGTATTTACATGCAAAATTTTAGAAGTTTCGAATTCATTTGCTACGAGATCAAATGGTCAAAGTAATGAATCTTTCATATGTATATATATATGTGCAAAAGGAAACATGAAAATCCATGATCAAAGTCCAGCAACAGTATCAGACGGGATAAACCATCCCGTTTTTCCTATATCTCAAATTTTCCTTAAAACAATCCCCTTTCGTGATATGATTTTTTTCGTTTAATAAAAAAATTGGATTTAACAATGGTTTGTCTTTTCTTGTTTATAGATTTTCTTTAACTGATATATAAATGATCATCCCGATTAATAATGTAATGTTTGTTTTTTATTCACTATTTAAAGAAATTTCTAAGAATAGAATACCAATTAATTTTCCATATTAAGTTACTGTCCAATGCATTCAACCCAATTTTATTTGGATTCTTGATCTCGTCAACCGGGTTTTATTTGACTCAAATTTCATTGAATTTTGATTTTATTTTTATTTTTTGCCGGTCAAGCTCTCAGTCAAATTCATTGAAGTTGCAACATAAACATGTAGATTTAATAATTCCATTCTGACAGTAAGGACCTGCCATGGATGGTTGTAGCTTACATTTGAAATTAGCTTTTCTTCAGCGTCCCTACCAAACAGAGTCCAACGTTAATTACATATTTTGTGAGAAGAAATTGACCAGCAATATGCTCGTGTCATGAAATTTTGAATGCGGTGATATAAATGGCCAATCAAGGGCAAATACATGATACTTGTCTAATTTTCATTAAAGGTTGCAAGGCAAAAACCCAACCAACCATTCCATTTTATGAACATTTATAAGAAAAAAAAGGAGGGTGTACAAAGAAAGAAAGATGGATTCAATATGACATTGTTGGAAGCTGAAACGTTGAATTGAATGTGATCGATCATCAAAGATGATTGTGTGGTAACATGTCATTGTCTCACCAAGTTGTGCTACTTCATGAATTTGTCATGTTACTCCAATAGAAGACCAAGCTCATGGCCTTGTCCCATTCCAACCTGTCATATATTCATAAGGACAGCACCACTTGCTTTTAGGCTTATCATTTCTAAGCCTATATAATCATATGAGAGCACAGTTCTCTTTCATCATTACTCGGATATACATTAGCCATTGTACACATTACGACTAGAAATAAAAAAAAAAACATGGTTAGTCTGAAGAAGCTGGTGCAAATGGCAAAGAAGTGGCAGAGAATGGCTGTATTAGGAAGAAGAAGAATCACACTGGAGAGAAAGCTTTCCCACCATGATACTGATCAATGCACTAGCTCTCGGGCCGAAAAAGGGCATTTTGTGGTGTACACCATTGATGGGAAACGGTTCATAATCCCATTAGACTACCTCAATTCTAGAATCTTTATGCAGCTTTTCAATTTGTCTGAAGAGGAGTTTGGGTTCACAGTTGATGGACCGATAACATTGCCTTGTGAAGCATTGTTCATGGACTATGCAATGGACTTGTTAAAGAGAGGTGTGTCAGAGGAGGTAGAGAGAGCTCTTCTAGGCTCTGTTTTGCTGCCTTGCCACCATGCTTGCTCTATGCAAAGCAATTTAGGAATAGTTAGTCAGCAAGTGGTGGTGTCTGGCTTTTGAAAAATATATAGGAGGGTGTTTGCTTGTTCATATTAATTGCTATAGCAGTCTCAAATTTTAAGAGATGTGTAATCAATTATTGAAAATTCACAAAAAAACTCTCTAGCTTTTTTAGTTTTACCTCTCCCAAAATTCGCCATTTAAGCTATTGAGTTGTCAGTAATTTCGGATCTAATTTCAATGATGAAGTTGTCAGTGAGTCAAACTCTGCCGATTTTTTTATTAATGGAAAGTAAAATAAACAATATCACGAAAGATGATCATTTTGCAGAAAAATTGAAATATAGGAAAAACATGATAGTTTAAATTTATCGTGTCCCGCGGACAATACAAAATTTTCTGTCCAGATTAATGTCCTGCTAATTCAAATCTTTAACCCTGTTAAACAAAAAAATGTCAGGACGGGACATATTATCCCGTCTAGCACAATAGCAATATATATATATTTTTTGTTTGTATTCGTATAAGAGAATGAAAAAAATTGCTACAGTAACGGACATAATTATCTATCCCGTCTAGTTTTTTTTTTTTATCGCTAATTAGGATTAGATTAACAGGACGAGATGGTTTATCCCGTCCAGCTAGAGTATCGGATGGGATAAACCATCCCGGTTTTTTTATATTTCGATTTTCAACAAAACGATCATTTTTCGTGATATTTATTTTATTTTATTTTTTATTAATAAAAAAATCGGTAAACTCTAAGTTTAACTTTTGGGAGCCACAAGTGGTGTGATAGATATATATAATTAGGTAGCTCACAGGAATGGTGTAAATTGCGGTTCATGCAGCTGCATTGCAGCCGTATATTCTTATACAGTTTGATTCCGTATGAAAATCTTCATGCAGTCCCATATATGCGGTTTTGTATGAAAATCACATGTTTTCAGTTTAAAGAAGCATATTAATTTTTAATCATACAATTATTTGCATCTGGCATCATGCGATTCTATTACTGAGTGTCAATTAATTAATTGTCTGCATCTGGTTTAGAAAAAAAAATATTTGCATCTGATTAATTTAGTGAGAACTTTAGGATCAATGTCCCTGCTCAGACCCAATTCACTGAAGGATTTTAATATGATGGAATTGGATGTAATTAGTTCCTTTGACATGTGAAAGAAGTTATTTTTAACGATAGTATATTGCATGTTTTATGTGGAAATAAATTATATGTAGTTCAAAATCCGCGTATATAACTCTGCATTAAAATCCGCATATGTGGTATGCAGTGACTTTCTGCATGCATGAACAAAACCGCATTTTACAATATTGGCTCACAGGATTCAATATAGTTAGAAAAAGTAAGTCTCCAGTTTTTTAAGATTCGATCAAATGCACCCTGTTTATGACAAGAGTTAACTAGAACAGTAATTAAAATGGTCATAAGCAGAATTATACATTAATGTGTAGTTAAATTCCTGCATGTCATAATAGAAGACAAGCCAAAATCTAAGAACATGAGGTTGTCGAAGTCAATTAATATCCTTTTGAGAATTGAAGATATGCATGGTGTTATATCAATATTGTCTCACAAGTTGTCGTACAAGATTTTATGTCCTGGTTTTGGATTGTATCTTGTACAGAAAACCAAGCAAACAGATCTTAAAGCCGAATTAATGTCAATATAAACCCCACCAATCTAAAAATGCCCATATCCCACTGCCAGAGAGCTCATGGCTTTGTCCCTTTCCAACCTGTCATATGACCACAAGGAAAGCTCCACTTGCTTTTAGACTTATCATTTCTTAGATTATATAACCAAGCGATTTGCTATTTTCTTCTATCAACACTCAAACAAGCTCATGGCCTTGTCCATGCCTACCTGTCATATATTCACAAGGACAGCTCCACTTGCTTTTAGGGTTATCATTCCTAAGGCCTATATAAACATATGAGAGCACAGTTCTCTTCCATCATTACTCGGATATACATTACCCATTGTACACATTACGACTAGAAATAAAAAAAAACATGGTTAGTCTGAAGCAGCTGGTGGAAATGGCAAAGAAGTGGCAGAGAATGGCTGTATTAGGAAGAAGAAGAATCACATTGGAGAGAAAACTTTCCCACCATGATACCGATCAATGCACTAGCTCTCGGGCCGAAAAAGGGCATTTTGTGGTGTACACCATTGATGGGAAACGGTTCATAATCCCATTAGACTACTTCAATTCTAGAATCTTTATGCAGCTTTTCAATTTGTCTGAAGAGGAGTTTGGGTTCACAGTTGATGGACCGATAACATTGCCTTGTGAAGCATTGTTCATGGACTATGCAATGGACTTGTTAAAGAGAGGTGTGTCAGAGGAGGTGGAGAGAGCTTTTCTGGGCTCTTTTTCGCTGCCTTGCCACGATGCTTACTCTATGCAAAACAATTTAGGAATAGTTAGTCAGCAAGTGGTGGTGTGTGGATTTTGAAAAATAGATAGGAAGGTGTTTGCTTGTTCATATTAATTGCTATAGAAGTCTCAAATTTTAGGAGATGTGTAATCAATTATTTCTATGATTTACACATTTACTTAAAAATTGAATGATTTGTTGGATATTTCCCCACTAGCTTCCTTTGTAACTGTTTCCATCTTTCTAACATGCATACATTACCAACTCCGATCAAATTCAGGGAACCATGATTTGAAAATGGTCTGATATAGCGATAGAGAATGTTGGCTTACTGTTACTGATCTGCTTCTCTTTTATACATCATCTCCATAAGCTGTGTATTTAGTATTTAGTGCCGATATAATTAGATAATTTTGTCTAGGTTAGCGAGATCAGACTAAAAAGAAAGGGTATTACATATCAAGAGGGGTGTAAACTAAATGAAACCATAAGAATTTAAAACTTATAGTTATGTTCTTCAAGTCTCTCAAACAAAAGCTCCCATCACTACTACAGAATGGCGCTTCCTACACTGTGGTTGTACACGGATTTTCTCGGTTTTATGTAAAACCGTGTACCAAATAGAATTTTTCCAATGATCAATGATATCTCTAAGAATCCCACACGGATATTTCATTAAAAAACAGTGTTTCAAAAAAGCCGTTTGAAATTTACATTTCCTACACGGATATTTAGTTAAATATCCGTGTAGGAATTGTAGAGAGCTACACGAATTTTTATTAAAAAATCCGTGTAGGAAGGGGTTATTGTAGACGGATTATTGTTTAAATAACAGTGTAGAAAGGCTAGAGAGCTACACGGATTTTTATTAAAAAATCCGTGTAGGAAGGAGTTATTGTAGACGGATTATTGTTTAAATAACAGTGTAGAAATGCTAGAGAGCTACACGGATTTTTATTAAAAAATCCGTGTAGGAAGGGGTTATGGTACACGGATTATTATTTAAATAACAGTGTATAAATGCTAGAGAGCTACACGGATTTATAGTGAAAAATCAATGTAGAAAGGTAGTTTTTAGGGTTTTGGTTATATAAAAAGGTCTTTTCCCTCCAACGCCGTTTTGATTCTATAATACTCTCTCTATCTCTGTATTAAAATATTGGTCTGATTTCAGCTCATAGCACAACTGGGATCTGAGATATTTGAAGTTGTTATTTTCTCCTCTCTATCTTGCTAAGGTTAGCCACGTATGTATATATATATTTTTTCTTTCTCTAATTTTCTGTTACTTATTATTGTTTATTTAGGTAATGTGTAATTATTATTACTTATTTCTCTTTTATTTATCTTTTTCGTTTTGTAGGATTTTGATTGGTTACTGTCCTCTTCGTCTTAGTTGGTTACTATCCTCTTCGCCACCCTCCCTTCGTAAATACATTTAAGATGCAGTAATTTTTTTCTTACGAAATTAATTTTCAGTGGTTCGTATAAAAGCCATACAGATTTAATTAATTTTATGTATAAATTTTAATTGAGAATTTTTATTCCCTATGATGTATGTATGTATGCACAAATATTGATCCTTGCATTTTTCATTGGAGATGCAATATTATTGGAGACCTTTAACCAAGAGACATCATGTCATGGATCACATGCAAACTCCCTTTTTGATATGTTGGATCTAATACAACTTAGTATGTATGAAATTTCGTGCTAGAGTAGATCATAGCCATGAGTTTTGGCAACATGAACCCAACTTGATCACATGGTTACTAAGTGGTGAGGACATAATTTTTATACAAACACTGTATAGGATCTTGAGAGGTATATGTCATATGTTGGATCAAAAGAATTGCATGTATAAAAAGCTATGTATATATATGTGTTGCAAAATGTTATATGTATATACAAAATGCTCTCTATTTATTTTTGCAAAAGGTTATGTATTTATTTTTGCAAAAAACTATGTATATTCAATCTGAAATATATATTATTGGCTAGCAAAAATGGAGGCTAGCTATAAAAAAAAAAAAAAAAAAAAAAACGGTTCAGCAACCTTCCTACACGGATTTTTATTTAAAAATCCGTGTAGGAAACAATTATACACGGATTTTTACTTAAAAATCCGTGTAGAAAGGTTACTGAACCCGGTTTATTTATTTAATATTCTGTTTAGGAGAGCTACACGGATTTTAACTAAATATCCGTGTAGGAATGTTGATATTCCTACACGGATTTTCTATTAAAAAACCGTGTAGCTCTAGTTGGATTTCTACACGGCTTTTAATTAGAAATCCGTGTAGATTGTTGATAATTGCACACGGATAAATATCCGTTTGCAAAAGATGGGACATTCCTACACTCTAATATCCTACACTGTTGGAAATCCGTGTAGCTCTCTGTGATTTATCCGTGTACAATCACCATATTCTGTAGTAGTGCATCTTTGCTCTCTCTCATTTCTGCCTTCAAGTCTCTCAAACAAAGCTTGAAATAATATTATAGCACCTATTTAAATTCTAAATAATCATCTCCACCCATCCTGTGTTGTCTCCAAATCCTAGTAGCCTCCATTGTAATGTCAGTCTTTCTTCTGACCTCATCTGCGAACACCTCTCTTTCCAAAACCGCCACCAAGACCAACTGTCCCACTGACATTGAAAGCTCGGATCTTTTCACCAAAGACCACCACTCCTCTTTTATCCCAATCAATTCATGTAAAATCTGCAAACAAGCCAATAATACCAAATGTTAATGGCTATAAATTGTGTAGTGAACAACTGACACCGGACTTTGCACTGCCTGACTGGAAGAGAAAGCAAACTAGGACTAATGATTTGCATTCCGATGCGTTTGACTATGGGAGAATGGTTCAGGATGGGCATTTTAATCAAAAATTTCAGATTCGATCGTATGAGGTAGGGGCTGATGGGTCCGCATCTATTGAAACCCTCATGAACTATCTCCAGGTTGCCTTATC
Source organism: Carex scoparia (assembly GCA_024447655.1). Taxonomy (NCBI): domain Eukaryota; kingdom Viridiplantae; phylum Streptophyta; class Magnoliopsida; order Poales; family Cyperaceae; genus Carex; species Carex scoparia. The sequence continues at coordinate 7,428,718 of JAJHPE010000001.1, forward strand.
TTCTTTTTAAGTTCTAAATTAATTTTCCAAACCATGCATATAAATTTGAAAGATGTTCCATTTGCTGCAAAGTTTGGGGCCGGAAATATTTTTCTGATCCATTTATGCGCTCATTGTATTTTTTTCCTCTATTATTATTTTATCACATAAATAACAAATATCTATATTTGAAACTTAGTGTATATTAAGTTGTTGGGTTTTCCATAATTTTAGGAAACGGCGTTGAATCACGTGAGACAGGTAGGTTGGGATAGTGATGGATTTGGCTCCACACCGGATCATGAGTAAAAGAAATCTCATCTGGATTTTTACTAAGATGCAGTTGCTTGTCGATCGCTATCCATCTTGGTACATGCATGGAAGCTTCTCCACAAATTTAGTTTTCTCCTTGTTTAATGGTTAATTTCATGGGTGCAATAAATGTTTAATTTTGCATATATATATATTCCTAAAAAGTACAGAAACTTCATTATTTATACATTATTTGCACTTCAAAAACTACTTAATATCGGACATTCACATTGCATATGTTCTTTTAGTTCAATATAATATTGTTATAGAACCTTTTATTATTTTTATGATGCTACTATACATTTTCCAGGGATGATATTGTTGAAGTTGACACGTGGATGGCATCGCAAGGTAAGAACGGAATACGGAGAGAATCGCACATGCGTGATTTTTTTCAGTGGTCAAACCATACTACGAGCGACCAGGCATGAAACTGACAACATATATTATACTCTTTTGCATCATTTTGTTAAGAGATAGGAGCGTGGAATAGAGGAATAGAGTAGAAAAGATGTTATATTTCTGCCGAACAAGAGTAGAAGCGAGTGGAATTGGAGAATTAGGAATAGTAGAATTAGGTTTGAACTTTTACAATCAAATTTCTGTTTTTTTACATTTGAGTCCCTCCTCTATTCCTTTATAAGCCAATTACTTATTCCATAGTAAAGGTGGAATAGAGGAATTAACATTTTTCAAGAGATGGATTTGGCTCATTTATTTATACTCTTATACTTTTCCACTATTCCACTATTCTATCATATCAACCGAACACGATCGGAATAGTGGAGAATTGAAGCCTATTCCAAATTTCACTTTTCTTCATGACTTTTTCTCTATTCCAATAGTTTGCCGAACCGACCACGATCAGAATTAGCATTTTCCTCTATTCCGATGTTGGTACACTTCCTGAAATTTGTCATATAGTAATTACCTGAACTATATCCTGTACAAGATGGATAATTCTTGAATCAATTAATTTAACTTTTATGATATTTTTAATTGGTATTTTCAAAGATATTATTTCTATTTTAAATTTTAAATTCTAAATATGTTTCTCACTATTTTAGATGTGCACCAACTATAAAATATTTTAGTCTTTCATAAAATAATTTTTAACTTTTTAAAGGTGATTTTAAAGACTTTTTAATTGATGATGTGCCAAACAATAAAATTAATTCAAATTTGATGCAATCACGAACTATGATAAAGAAGGATCCAAAATTGGAGTTTTTGAATTTGAGTTTTATTTTATAAGGTAAAACAAACATACGTACAATAAAAGTTCAAACTATTTTTATAATTACTAGTAATACTAATTCTGAAATAAATCTCAACGAAGGTTAATTGTCCTTAATTCAGGAACCGACTCTGGTACTCGTCAAATTGGCAACCAGGACTTGCTTATTTTTTTCATGCATGAATCTCAATACAGATGAATGGTTTGATTTGGAAATGTAGGGTCCTGCTTGCCAATTTGGCGAGCAACAGATTCGGATCCCTTAATTCAGTATTGTTTAAACTAGCTAGCTAGTTGAAGCTCAACGTGCAATAAACCCAAAAAATAACGTTAGAGTCGAACAAAATAGACCAGAAATTTGTAATATTTGGCATAAAGAAAAAAAAAATGAAATTTTATATATACTATTGACATTTTAGTTGTTCACATTTTCATTTAAAATGCCTCTTTTGCAGTCTAATGGTGATGATGAATAAGCTAATGCGTAAGTTTGCGAAATTTCCCTATGAGGCTCGAAAAGAGATTGATCCGTGCTTAGTTGAGCGGATGCCAGGTGTTGATGAAGATAACCATGAGCTTTCAAAACCTGTGGAGCTTGATGAAAACAATGCTGAAAAGTACCTTATCAGGGGCCTAACTGTAAGTTCCACAAATATTAAAAAACAATCAGTACTTGCTAAAGTTATATAAATGACCTAACTATGTGAGTTTCACCTTATATTAGTGGTTCTAATTACAATACTGACAAGATAACAATTAATTAATTTCAAGTATCCATGACCGAGTTTGGCGAGTAAATAATTATTTTACAGTTTTTCAACTTGAAGAAGTAATGGGAATTTACTGTATGTAATCTGGATAACATTGTAATGCACTCTGCTATTTTTTCCAACTATTATTGCATAATAGTGCTTAAATGTTGTAATTTTAGTTGTAAAATAATTGCAGCCTAAGTGGGGCGACCTTGATGTGAATCAGCCTGTCAATAATGTCAAGTACATCGGATGGATTCTTGAGGTGTGCTATTTTGAACAATACTTTTGGTCTCTTAAAATCTTGGTTGGATTAATAATTTTTACAAATGTATCCTAATTTTTGAAATATTGTACTTCAGTATTGTAATTTTTAGTTGTCGGATCGCATTAGTTTATTAAAAAAAAAATATAAAATACATACATTAACTAATTAGACATAGTTTTGTCAAACATGTAAGAAGTTGGGTCCTACAATTTTTCCTCTATACAACAGAGTGCTCCAATGCACATACTGGAGAAGCAGGAGCTGGTGGGGATGACGTTGGACTACCGGTGCGAGTGCAGAAAGGACAGTGTCGTGAAGTCCCTCACGACCGTCTACTCTGATAGTGCTGACTGTAATCGGAAAAATTCTACGCCTTCCATCCATTGTGATCACCATCTCAGCCTCGAGTCCGGTATCACCATTGTGAAGGCCCGTACAATGTGGAGGCCAAAGCGGGTGTCTAACCAGAAGACTATTTTAGTTTAACTGGAGTCAAATTATTGGAGAGAAATGGTGCTACTTGGAATGGAGAAAGGCGCTGTTAAGTATCTGTTGATATGTACGAGATAATTAATCAATTCTTGATTTTATTTGTAAATTAATGGAGAAAGGCGATGTTAATTAATGCAATCACAAGCAGATCTATTTGCTAGAATACGAAGTCTTCTCTTGGTTTTTTTGTATACTCCGTCTCTTATATCTCCAACGTGATATAACCCATCTCTAACGAGATTAAGTCGCGATGAACCGAGGCACGTCCTAACTCGAAGAAGATTAGTCCGTACTTGTTAGTGTGTATTTATTGCTTGTCTGTGTCAAACAGATTGCCGATCCGGTAAGCATGTAACTCTATCCTCTTTTATACCTTGTGTTGCTGTATGCGTGGACACCGAGCTCAATGAACTTTGGGGTATTTATAGGCCTATAAGTCGATTTCGGTCTCGTGCGGACACCCGACTGGGTCTTTCTCACAAGCTGGTAAGTATGTTTGGGTCTCGTATAGATGACCCGAACGGGCTTTTTTTGTAGGCCGACAGGTCAAGCAGAAAGGTGTACAGACAACTCGAACGGGCCTATTTCTTAAACTTGTTGTCTGGTCTTAGTACTTAGCTTATGGTGGTTTTCATGAGACCTTTAGTACATGACTCTATCACAACGAAAAACATCTCTCTTTCTCTGTCCCTCTCCTCCTCTCACATGGAAAAACATCTTCATACTAATAACAAGTGACATGATTACATTGAAGCTAACATGCCCCCTTGCTAATTCTTTGACTCTCCGGAAGCCCCCAACTATACTCCTAGAGCCACAACCAAAATATTGCACTTCTTAGCAGGGGCGGATCCAGGATTTTCGCCGGGGGGGCAAAAAATATCGAATCGGATTAAAACCCATTAACTAATTAGGTATTTGATAAAAATAATACTTTAATTTATACTTTATAATGCTCTGACTTGTAATTTATGATACTCTGACTTATAATTATAATTACCAATCATATTTCAAGAAATTTATTTTAATTTTAACTATAAATTTAATCCGAATTACCAATTAAACATTCAGAGGGGGGCAAAAATATTTCCAAGGGGGGCAAAGCCAGTCGAAACCGATAAATCTTCACTAAAACTCAAAATCCAGGAGAGGGGGGGGGGCGGCTACCCCCCCCCCACGAACTATGCTGGGTCCGCCCCTGCTTCTTAGTGCATATTATTACCCTATGATGTTGTGTACTTGATGGTGTGTACTCGACTCGACATTACTCGAGCCATTAGTGTGGTAAGTAGATATCTCTCTTGTTCAGAAAAAGGGCATTGGAAAGCGGTGAAGTGGACCTTCTGCTATTTGAGAGGCACTATTGATACTCATTTAGAGTTTGATAATAGAAAGGCACTAATGGGTTTTGTGGATGCTGATTTTGCAGGTTATTTAGACAAGAGGTGTTCTTTGACGGGCTATGTTTTTACCCCAGGAGTTTATGCAATTAGTTGGAAATCTACACTTCAAGTCACCGTTGCACTCTCAAGTACCGAGGCCAAATACATGGTAATTACCGAGGCTATTAAGGAGGCTAATTGGCTCAAGACATTTGTTGGTGAGATGCCTTCTTTCGAAGGTCCTATTATGGTGTTTTGTGACAACCAAAGTGCGATTCATTTGACCAAGGATCGCATGTATCATGAGAAGACGAAGCACATTGACATTCGGTATCATTTTGTTCGAGATGTGATCTCAGAAGGCAAGGTTGTCGTTAAGAAGATTGGTACTGAGTCAAATCCAGCCGATATTCTCACAAAGTCTCTTTCAATTGCAAAGTTCAAGCTTTGTTCAAGTTTGGTATCGGTTTGTTTCTAGCTAATTTGAGCTAGTTTTGTTTCTAGCATGTAGCAAGTATATATTTATGTTTACCTTTGTTTAGGTTATGTTTGCTTTATGCATTTGTTTTATATTTTAGTTTGTTTTAGATGCAATTTGGTTCAAGGTGGAGATTGTTATGTTGTGACCCAAATTGCTATTCGGGCCTGTTGGGCTTTGTATCTTTAATATGGAGCTTATGTAGTGACTCTTGGTAAGATAGATAATCAAGTATAATAGAAATCAATTTGAGTTGTCTCTTTGTCTCTTGCTTCCTCTTCTCAAACCCTAGAAAACATAACATTCTACTTTACAATCGATTCACAAGATTATGAATCTATTGTATAGTAGAGATCAGGGTATTGGTCCACAATGATAGTGTATTAAAGATCTAACAATAATTATATCTAGGTTTTGGTTGTTTTTGGTTGTAGGAACAATTAATCGGCAAAAAAGAGAAAGTAAGGAGAAATAGTGATTTGATTGTTTGGATTGAAAATAAATTTAAAAAAATATGGGGACTTGCAAATTTGGGAAGACGAGGGGAAATTTGAGAGAAAGAGAGATTTGGTGTAAAATTTGATAGAATGATTTTTGAGAAAAATAGCCAACCCTCAGATTTATATAGACACCTGGGTCGGTCATTTTTTGGCGTGTTGAAAAAAAAAAAGAGACTGGCCATTTTTTGATAGATTTGGACATTTTTAAAAATACTCAGGTAAGTTGGGTATATTTGACATTTTTTATTTAATGTTGGATATTAATAAAAAAATCTGGGCTTCAACAAACAGATTATTTAAACTGATAGCAGGCATTTGCAAAATAAAGTCAAATAATAATTAGTATAATGGCCTTATGCTTTTAATTCTTCCGCCCTTTTTTTTATTGTTCACTTTATCTTTTTACTCATTGCTTAATTAATTTGACCTCCGTGAATTTGATATATTATATGGGCAAACATATATTGACACATTAAACCATAATAATTTCCAATTAAATTAAATTAATATTTCTAGATTAGATTTTGCACTCTCCTAGAACAATTCTCTAACCTTCACAGTTTCTATTACAATAGAGACTGCTCTATAAGCGGCCATTGCTTCTGGGTACTTAATTAATTGTGACACGATCCATTCTAGTACTACAGCCGATGTCGAGTCAGATCACAAGAATAAAATAAATTTACATGTGAAAGTTTCATGCAATTTTTTATATGTGTGTGTCAGACAATCATAAGAAATCAAAATAATATTTTTTTTTCCGTTAATTAATTAATTTATTTTAATTTGTTCGTAACACTAACATGATAACAGCTTTTTTACGTTAATCAAATCATAATCAATCTCATCCTTCCCATGTCGCCTTAATCTTCCAATGCTTCTGTAACGTGGAATCAAATCTGCTGCGAATCTTAATTTGCATGATACAACTCGTATAATGTGCTTCTCTCTGCATGTGACAAATTAATTACTTCACTCTGCAAATTGCAATTATATACATGGATGGCATCATATATACTACGTCTCAATTAAGTAACATGCATTTTCCCGCATGATCTGGTACAGACAGTCACAACTATTCTGTCATCACCATCCTCGAGCCTACCAATTCGATACCTAGGGTTGCCACTGACGGTTAAAAAACCCAGGAAGGTGGAATTCCAGCCAATGCTTTCGGCGATACAAAAGAAACTAGAGGGTTGGACTTCGAACTTCTTGTCGTATGGGGGCCGAATAACATTGGTTAAGGCTGTCTTATCAGCAATGCCCCTACATTACATGCAGGCACTGAAAGTTCCAGTCGGCGTTATACAACATATAGACAGAATGCGAAGGAGGTTCCTTTGGAAGGGTAATGGTATTTGCCGGGGCATCAACTGCCTGGCAAATTGGGAATTGGTATGTGGTCTTAAATCTAATGGAGGATTAGGTGTCATTGATCTAGCTTGTCAGAACGATGCGTTGCTAGCTAAATGGATATGGACAATGGAGTCTAATCAAACGGGACTTTGGGCTAGTACTGTACAAAGATTATATGGCATAACCTCGACGGAGCAGTTAAAGTCACCAGCACAAGATGCTTCCTTTTTTATAAAGGACCTGGCGCGAATCGTTCCGTTTTATGCGATCTCAGTGGAATGGAGGGGTGGTGAACCTACTTGGCGATGGACCAATACCGGCCAGTTCTCATGTGCATCGGCTTATGCAACTTTACATGACCGGGGTGTCAGATCGCTGACACAACGGAGACTTTGGAAAATCAAGGTTCCTATGAAGGTCAAGATATTCTTATGGCTCATGCTGGAGGATAAGATCCTGACACAAGAGGTTCTGGGGGTAAGAGGATGCGTAGTTCAGTCTGGTTGTTATTTGTGCGATTCCAGCGAAAGAGAATCACGGAATCACCTAATGTGGGAATGCCCTTACGTGAGGAATTTTTGGAGGACTTTAGGGGCACAACACAACTGGGTGTCTGGGAGTGCGACCGGAATTCTTCAAGCTTGGGTTAGGGGTTCTATCCTAACACCTATGCAAAGGATTCAATGGGATATCATTTGGGCGGCTGGAGCGTGGGTCCTTTGGAGGGAGAGGAATAGACGGCTATTCTCTAACAAAAGGAAACCAGTCTATAGTCTTGTTAATGACACGGCGCTGGAAATTATCCTGTGGGTGAGTAATGGGTAATTAGAGGCAATGTATATTTATACTTTTTGTAATTAATTGTTGAAGTGTAGATTAGGACTTTGTATATAAACTTTTTTATCAATCAATTTGTTGGCATTATTTATGCCAACCATAAAAAAAAAGTAACATGCATTTGTACGACTGCGGGTCAGTATAACTAATTAAATCTCCTATTGACAGATAAAGCGTTTACCAAATCCAAGTAATTAAATCTCCTCATGAAGCTCGCTTCCTTCTTCGTCTTTTTTTTTTAATAAAATCAAATATTTTATTCTTCCCAACTGCCTCGTAAAGCGCTACTTAAAAAACACATTCATCATTGCCTCTTCACCATCTGTTATGGTATGCAACAAATGGTGTTTGTAACCAGTTACTTGAAGCTTTTTATAGTTTAACTTTGTGTTTTCTTGTGCTCTTCTGAATGAGAAAACATAAATTTGATTAAAAAAAATTCTCCTATCTATTTTTCATAATGAAGCTCTTTTACCTCAGACAATAATTTAAATTAGAAATACTATTAATTAGAAAAATCGAGAGATAGAACAGACATATTAAGACAACCAATTTTACGTTTTGATGTGTTATTTATGCGTTATTTTTGGTGGACATGAAAAATTATTAATTAGATGCAGCATTGAAAAATATGACAGAATTTTTAATTTATAATAAATAGAAAAAATATGGACAAATTGTATATACAGCATTGGGAGGACCTATTAGTTAGTCATTCTTTGACTGTCCCAGTTTACTCACCATATTCAACTTGGCTTTTTGATATGTATATATATAACATGAGCAGTGACATCATGAATGCTAAACCAGCAGCACACTCTCAAGTCTCATCCACTATATAAACCCTTGTGTGCCCCTCCCCTTAAATCAATCTGTTACTCTTAACCCCTCATTGATCATTTTTTTAAAAACAACGATGGCAGCTCCAACAAACGAGAAGAAAATAGCACCAGAGGAGGAGCACCCCCGTAAGGCCTTTGGTCTGGCTGCTTACGACTCCTCAGGCTTTCTCTCTCCTTTTTCCTTTTCCAGAAGGTTCGTTATTTCGTCCCCATCTCTCTCTCTATCTCCATGCATGTTATTTTTGAACATTTAATCGAAAATACTTTTGTACCATTTCAAAAACAAATATTTTCTTTCTAATTTTATTTCTTAGCATTGTTGTGTCCTTTGGATAGAGTGGTAAAAACGTCCCGTGATTAACACGCCGTGACTTTGGTCTCGTGCTATGAGTGAACAATCACATATATTATGCCATGATCAAAATGTTGAAGGTGGTCACGGCACGCGAGTCATGCCATGCGCAAACGTACAGTGCCCAAACATGCTGTGTCCAAACGTGATTGGATTACGTTTAACTATTTCTTTCATAATTTATTTAGTTTATTCAAGATTTACCAGTTGATTAAAACCTAACGGTTGTAATTATATGTAACCAGACCTTTCGCGTGATGTACAATGTCATGCCAAGTTTTTAAAAGATAGACACAACATGCGATACATGAGTCACGACACGTAACAGTTACATATGCCATGTAGTTCCGTGACGAAGACCGCTCCACCATGGCATTTTTCTCACTCTACTTGTGGAGGACAAATAAAGAATATACCCAACCACATACATTTGTGTTTTTGCGGCTTTAATTGTGCAACTTACCATGCATGCTGCTGCTAAAAAGTGAGACTCATCAACCATGCATATTGACAAATGAATAGTTCAAATTCTGTCTGACAAGATAAAAAATTCGTGATTCGAAAATAATTCATGTCGGGAATGATTTGGTACCACAAGAAAGAGAAGGAAGCACAAAAAAAAAACAGCTCAGATTGCATTTAGACAACTAGGGGTCAATCAGTCAAGAGCAAATCCCAGCTGCCAGTATCTTTGTGTGGGTCCCAAAGGTCATAGCCAAGATTCAAAGTGAGTGGACTCAACATAATCCACAACCGCTGTTGCTACAAAATGCGATTTCAGCCTCTCGTTTTAAATTTCGTATGAATTATAAAATACCTCTCTTAATTAAAAAGTCATATGGTGGCATCTTAATTATTGAGCATGTTATCTTTACTACTTATCATCATTTAATTTAAGCTTTCTTAATTAGTTATACAGCAATTAATATTTCTCTAATTTCTAATTTAACAGGAACACTGGAGATAATGATGTATCAATAAAGATATTATATTGTGGCATTTGTCATTCTGATCTCCACAACTTGAAAAATGAATGGCAGGATACCATCTACCCCATCGTTGCCGGGTAAATAAAATATAATATAATTAAGGAATAAAGTTAATTTTAAAGGAGGAGGATTCTAATCTCTTATGTTTTTTTATATCTCATCATACTTCATATTATATATATTTATTTTTAAAATTCAAAATTATCAATCCGAACAGCTCAATATGATATCCATACTAAAATATTCTTGTGGATCAAAATTTAATAATTTTTGGAAATTTTGAACTATTTTTATAGATATATACAAAATCATTATTTATGGACCGTTCAAAAATAGTAATTTTGTACATATCTAAAAAAATAGTATTTTTTTCAAATATTATAAAATTTATTCTCCAAGCATATTTTAATATAGATATCATGTTGAGTGCTTCAGATTGACAATTTGAACTTTAAAAATGAAGATATAGAATATGAGGCATGATGAGGCATAAAATGTATGAGGTATTGGAATCCTCCTCTTTTTAAATATATAATTTATTTCATGACTCGTCCTTTTAAGTTTTAACATCATTGAACTGTTTTTATTTTTACAGACATGAGATTGTAGGTGAAATCACTGAAATTGGCTCTCATGTTAAGAATTTCAAAGTTGGGGACAAAGTGGGGGTGGGTAACTTGGTCGAATCCTGCCGCTCTTGCCAAAGCTGCACCACTGGCTTTGAAAACTACTGCCCGGGAATGATTTTTACCGACAATTCTGTGCACCCAGGAGATGGCACCATAACATATGGTGGCTATTCTGACATGGTTGTTGTGAACCAGGACTTTGTTATTCGCATCCCCGATAGTCTTCCGCTGGATAAGTCGGCCCCGCTGCTCTGTGCTGGTATTACCGTTTACACACCGATGAAGTATCACGGGCTTAACACACCAGGACAGCACTTGGGTGTGGTGGGTCTCGGTGGTCTCGGCCACATGGCTGTCAAATTTGGGAAGGCATTTGGAATGAAGGTGACAGTTATCAGTTCCAGCCTGAGGAAAGAAAAGGAGGCGATTGAGAGGTTGGGTGCCGACGTCTTCTTGGTTAGTAGCAATGTCGAACAAATGAAGGTACGTAAATGCATAATTGTCGAAAGAATAAAAAGAAAGATCTAATTCAATTGATTATTGTTGAAAATTGATATCAGATTGTGGATGATTTAGGAGAGGAGTTTATATAATAATTTGTTGGAAATTAATAACCAACATTGTAATGTATAAATAGGTAGAGGATCATGTGAGAGAGAATAAGATAGAAATAGTGAGGCGTGAGTGTAAGTAACAAATACTTTGTAATTAATCCTCTTGAGTAATAAAATAAATTATTATATAAACTCCTCTCCTATACCATCCACAATCCAATATTAATTTCCAACAATTATGGTATTTCCTAATTTTATAGGCTGCTATGGATAGCATGGATGGAATAATTGACACTGTTTCTGCTACACATGCCATCCCGCCTCTACTAGCACTTCTCAAACCAAATGGCAAGATGATATTGGTCGGTGTACCCGAGAAACCCTTGGAGGTTCCCGCCTTCTCTTTAATATTTGGTAATTTTATTATATTTTAGCTGTTATTCATTCCTACAAACTTTGATTCTTCAATTTTACTATAAAACATTTGTTGTACTTGTACACTTGTACTGGTTACTTGTACAGGAGGGAAGAGTCTCGTTGGAAGCTTTATTGGAGGAATTAAGGATACACAAGAGATGATTGATTTTGCTGGAAAACATAATGTAACAGCCGACATAGAATTGATCGGTGCTGATTATGCGAACAAGGCGATGGAGCGGCTTGCCAAGTCAGATGTCAGATACCGTTTTGTCATCGATATTGCCAAAACCTTGAAGTCCAATGTTTGATTGATCTGGTTGTTCTTGCATTTGAAATTAAATAAAGAGTTGGATCCAAGTGATGGTACCAAATAGCAATGTTACAATATTGTTATATTATGTCGAGTATGAGTTTGCTTTCTTTTATAATATTCTTGTTGTATATATGTTGAAATGTGCAGTTTTATCTGCAATTTTAATAATTAAGAATGAAAGATATGAAAAGAGGATGGAATTAAAAATAAGAAATTGCTCCATGGTTTGACAATACTTTTTCCTGGGTTCACTAAAACAAGGACCATTAATTATATTAATTATACTAACCCTCCTAAAAGACCAAGAATATCAAAGACAATCTAGCTAGGATCAAATAAAAATAGTTTACTAATACCTCCCTTTAGAAAAAGGTTTAGGAGGTGACAATGACCTAAGCTCAGGTGCCGAGCTAGCTAGGAAACAACACATTGAGCCTATGCTTCAACAGGAGCTCGCAAAACCACCTTACTACCTTAAAGGCTCAAACGGCGACTCAAGAGATTCCAAAACTTGTGCTACAACCATCTTGAGTGTGGGCCCAGTGATCAACTTAATCCGATGTGGCCCCTTAGTACCTTAGTACAACCATAGTCACAAGATATGCGAATTATTTGTGAATAACTTTTTATGTTTTTCTAGTGATGGCACACTGAATGCTGAATTATTCAATTGCCCGAACTTTGATCGAATTAATTGAATTCTTGATTGCACAATGAAGGTTCTATTGGATAATTGGATTTCACTACACATATCAGTGAAAAGGATGTGTTAGTAGTTTCCAGTTACTAATTCTATTCTTAATCTAGTCCAAAATTCTTCTGTGGCAACATGTTACGAACGTGAACCAGCTCACACGAACAAATACAAACACTATTAGAATTTCCAGTTTTTCCATGCGCATCTTATGTTATTTCTAAAGGGAGGAAAGGCTGTTGGAAATAAAAGCGTCTTTTCTGACACACTTAACACTACTAACACTACTAACACTACAACAAAATGACCCTTCTGTGACCGGCCAAATCGATCACAGAAGGGTACCGGTCACAGAAGCCCGAATTCGGTCGCAGATGGGTCGGTCGCAGTTGCTCCGTCACTGATGCCCTCCATGATGACGTCACCGGTCGCAGATGATGATGTCACCGGTCACAGAAGACCCTTCAGTGACCGATTAAAATTTGTCCCTGATACCATATGATGACGTGGCTGAACCTCATCAACGACCGCCTGATCGGTCTCTGATGTGTCCAAATCGGTCGCAGAAGGGTTATTTTTTTTTTTTTTTTAATTTTTCTGTTTTTTTTTTTTTCTTTTCACCAATTGGTATGAATTGTACCAAAAACCCATTATGTTCATTTATTTTTCTCCAGCCCAATTGTGACAAATCATACCAAACAATTAATTCACAAGCAATTCAAATATAGTAACGTACAAAGCAATTTAACAAATTCAAAAACAATTCACAAGCAATTTAATTGGTACGTAACGCACCAAACAATTCACAAATAATACATAAATATCAAATATCTAAATACTACATAAGTATCAAATATGAAATATCTAAAGTACGATATCTAAAACATCCCGACATATAAAATACATACCAACATAATAAAAAATATAAAAAATATCTAGGATAAGTCATTGTCGGACCAGTCATCTCCATCATCATTTTGAGCATCGGGGATGGATGCATGATGCGAGCTAGAGCCTCCCTATGATTTGCGGCTCTACATAGTGTTCTTATTTTGTTGATGCTCTTAATGGATTGAAAAATACACAAAAATTGAATTATGTACCTGATGAAATGGAGAACGCCCCATGCTACGCTTAATCTCCTCCATGAATTGGGTCATTTGTGGTTGAAGCACGCTCAGGACCTGACCAAAGAAGGCATTTATATCTTCTTGCCTTAGACCTAAAAGGCATACTAAATATTCCGGTTTAGTTGGATCATAAAACAATACTACTATTTCTAATTCAACGAGTAATTCAATTAAATTAAAATAAATTTACCTAAGCAATTCAATTAAAGAAAATTAATGTAAGCAATTCAATTAAATAAAATTAACCTAAGTAATTCAATTAGACAAAATTAACCTAAGTAATTCAACTAGACAAAATTAATCTAAGCAATTTAACTTAAACTTTGAATGTTGTCGTGGATCTTTTCCCACTAGTTTCCTTTGTAAGATTTTCTAACTTTCTAACATACATACATTACCAAGTCGGATTCAAATTCAGGAAACCATCATTTCAAAATTGTTTGATATGGCAATAGAGAATGTTGGCTTACATTTTTTTACAATCTTAATTAATTTTATAAGACATCGTATGCATGATCTTCATGATGATCTCACTTTTTAAATTTTTAATCTAATTTATATTTATTATATGCCAAGAGTTTCCGCCTCATTTAAATTATTTTTCCCAACACTGTTTACCGATGAAGCTCTTTTCTAGTGTTCAAAATATCTACTCTGCAATTTGAAATACTTCATAAAATTCATAAAATTGTTACCCTAAAAAAATTACTTCATCAATTAAATATAATTAATTATATTAAAATAAGAGTTATTTTTCACAATTTTAGGTAGAGACTATTTATAAGTTTATAGCAAATCAATAAAATTATTTTAGAGAAAGGTTATTATCTTCTTCAATCCCCCAATTTTTTCCCTTTCAAGACTTATTACATGCCTTCTTTTTTTGGATCGTTAGTACTTTCTTTTTCTCATCATTCGACGATTTTTGAAAAATCTTGCGAATCTAAAATTACAAACGTCATGTACTCAATTTGCTCTTTTAAATGAGATTCATACTAAAGTACTCTCGGGCTCTATTTGCTCCGTTGTTTTTTCTTTCTCAATGATATGCTAGGTATCCAGAGTTGATATGTTAGGTTTATAACCTTAAATCAACACTTTACAGAGTTGTAACAAGATTTACATACTTAAAAGCTTGAATTTAAATAATTTGATGTATCAGCTTGCGCCATATCTAAAAAAGATAAAATACGGAGATTATTATAAAATATAAATTGAAGATACTATGTTCAATGCATAAAGCAAAACTCAAAAAATGAAAGTTCACAAAAATACCCTCTAGCTTTTTTAGTTTTACCTATCCCAAAATTCGCCATTTAAGCTCTCGAGATGCCAGTGATTTCGTATCTAATTTCAATAATAAAGTTGTCAGTGAGTCAAACTCTGAGTTTAACTTTTGGAAGCCACAAGTAGTGTGACAGATATAAATAATTAGGTACCACACATGGGGAGAAGAGTCATATAGAAGGGGAGAAGAGTCAAATGGTCATAAGCAGAATTATAGTACATTAATATGTAGTTAAATTCCTGCATGTCATATAGAAGACAAGAAAAAAATCTAAGAACATGAGGTTGTCGAAGACAATTAATATCCTTTAAAGAATTGAAGATATGCATGGTGTTATAACAATATTGTCTCACAAGTTGTCGTACAAGATTTTATGTCCTGGTTTTGGATTGTATCTTGTATAGAAAACCAAGCAAACAGATCTTAAAGCCGAATTAATGTCAATATAAACCCCACCAATCTAAAAATGCCCATATCCCACAGCCAAAGAGCTCATGGCTTTGTCCCTTTCCAACCTGTCATATGACCACAAGGAAAGCTCCCCTTGCTTTTAGATTATATAACCAAGCGATTTGCTATTTTCTTCTGTCAACACTCAAATATTCATTATACATTATACACATTACAAAGTTGTGCCCAAGTCTTAATTAACTTGGTGATTTTTGAATGTTACTCCAATAGAAGACCAAGCTCATGGCCTTGTCCCATGCCTACCTGTACTTGCTTTTAGGCTTATCATTTCTAAGCCTATATAAACATATGAGTGCACAGTTCTCTTCCATCATTACTCGGATATACATTACCCATTGTACACATTACAGACTAGAAATAAAAGAAAACATGGTTAGTCCCAAGAAGCTGGTGCAAATGGCAAAGAAGTGGCACAGAATGACTGTTTTAGGAAGAAGAAGGCTCACATTTGAGAGAAAGCTTTCCCACCGTAACACCGACCAATGCACTAGCTCTCGGGCCGAAAAGGGGCATTTTGTGGTGTACACCATTGATGGGAAACGGTTCATGATTCCATTAGACTACCTCAACTCTAGAATCTTTATGCAGCTTTTCAATTTCTCTGAAGAGGAGTTTGGGTTCACAGTTGATGGGCCGATAACATTGCCTTGTGAAGCATTGTTCATGGACTATGCAATTGACTTGTTAAAGAGAGGTGTGTCAGAGGAGGTGGAGAGAGCTCTTCTAGGCTCTGTTTTGCTGCCTTGCAACCATGCTTGCTCTATGCAAAGCAATTTAGGAATAGTTAGTCCGCAAGTGGTGGTGTGTGGCTTTTGAAAAATAGATAGGAGGGTGTTTGCTTGTTCATATTAATTGCTATAGAAGTCTCAAATTTTAAGAGACGTGTAATCAATTATTTCTATGATTTACAATTTTACTTCAACTTTGAATGTTGTCATGGATCTTTTCCCACTAGTTTCCTTTGCAACTTTTAAGTACGAACATATACCAATTCGGATTCAAATTCAGGAAACCAAGATTTAGAACTGGTCTGATATAGATAAAGTTCGCTTGGAGGCAATTTCAATATTTACAGGACTTATCATATTACTATTCCAACATCAACTTTTCAATTAATTAAACAGCATTCTTAGAACGAGAACGGAGTAGGTTCTAATAATGCTGTTTAATTAATTGGTAAGTTGATGTCGGAGTAGGTTTGATGGAGTAGGTCCGATGTCCATCGGACCTACTTTTAAGTTCAACGAGCCCTTGACCGTCTGATCTAAGATATGCGCACACAAAATCGAAGTAAATGCGTAAGAAATTTAAAGCATTATGCACGAATCTTAAAGCATATTGAACGGTGATTAAACCTGTTGAACCAATGTAAGTCCGATGCCCATCAATTTACCAATTAATTAAACAGCATTATTAGAACTCTACTCCTCCGAATTGCACTCATCTAATACTATTCTAAATTATAATTCAAATAACATTATTCGAACACTATTTTGTATTTTGCCAAACAACCCCAAAAGAAATTGAAATTAACAGTAGACCATTATATATTTGTATTTCCTTTTTAGTGGCGCATTTAGAGGAAAAGATCCGTATATTTGTACAAGAATTTTTCACTTGAGATATTAATATTTCGCTGTACATATTAGCAATTATTTCTATCATGCAGCGGATTTTTTTTATTTACCATCCTAAAGAATTGTTATAAATTAAATACCACCCGCATTAATTTTTTTATCAAATTTGACACTTTCGCCTACTGAATCCGTGCACCCAAAGAAGCCAGGTACGCGGACTAAGTAGGTGCACCAAACAGAGCGCACTGAGGACGCAGACCCGGAAACGCGGACTGAATCTGGTCACCCGCGGAAACGCCTACTGAATCCACGCACCCGAGATCTGGTCTATTTAAGTGGTTTTTTTACACTGTTTTCATTCCACATTCAAGAAGCAAAACACCTGAAGAACAAAAAAGAGTACCGTAAGTTTCTAATTATTTTATTTTATATTTTTTTAAATTTGCTGTAAATTTATTATTTTTTTAAAAATTATTTTTAATTGACTGTAAATTTATTAATTGTTAGGTCTTCATTTAATCAACCAATTATGATTGAAATTGCTTGTTATTTTGGTGGTGAAGTTTTAAACGGGCCAAATGGTGCTTATTGTAGTACTCAACCTTCGAAAATGTTCAATATTAGTCCAGATTTAGATTTTAGAGGTATAACTAGAGAAGTGTACCAGCAAGTTGGTATTGATCCGAATTATTATGAACTGGTAATTTCCGCAATGATCAATATTGGTCAAGGCAACCAAACCTGGTTCCAACAGCTCCCGGTACAAGACGATAATAGCTGGAGATTGTATACCCAAATGACAATGAATTTGACCACTCCTTTCAAGTTCCTAGAGTTATATATTGTTGCAAACTCTAGACAGAACCGCAAACATAACCCAAACCAGAACATTGGAAATAACCCTAGACAGAACATCAGACTTATGCCGCAATTAACCCAGAGTAGGATTCGTGAACAATCTGTGACGGGTCCTGTCCGGGCCCTAACTTTGGGGAGTACTAGTCGGTCCTCATCTGTAGGGGCTGGACCTAGTCGCTCCCAACCTGACCGAGGACGTCCACGGGTTCCATCCACTAGCTCTAGCCGGGCCCAAACTGACCAAAATCGATCTCCAACCCCAGAACCGCTTTATTATGCTGAAAATACAAATGAAGATCTCGAAGAGCGGGAGGCAGAGGAAAAGTGGGATGCCAGTGATGGCGGTGGGGCAACTGATTTTAGTGATGTGGATACAAATTTTCCTGTGCTTAGTAGACGACAGTGGCGAGTATCGGGTGGTGCACACCGACACCCGTTCGAGCAATTTCATGACACATCGGGGTTTGAAGAAGCTGACAGCTCTTTTTTTGCAACTTCTGAGGTGTGTTTCATTTTTAATTAATTTAAAGAAAATCATTTATGAATTGTTAAATTTTTATATTCGTTAATTTTTAAAATTTTGAAATAGGATGGAAAACAACATGAATTGTCTGAGGGGATGACGTACTCCAGCAAAGATCAAATGCTAGAAAAAATTTTCCACTGGCATATAAAGAAAAATATCGAGGTGAATCAGACACACAGTGACACAAAAAGGTTGAGGTATAAGTGCAAGAACGACCGTTGCCAGTGGGAGTTGGTTGCGAGAGCTACAGGTTTTGGTAATGACTGGGCGGTCACGAAATTTAAGGGACCTCACACATGCTACACTGATGCATCCAGGTCAGATCATGCGCAGTTGACGTCTGCAATGGTCGCCAACTGCATAAAGTTGTGATTACGCAAAAATGCTGATATTAGTATCAGCGCCATCACCGATCTGGTTGCTGAAAGGTACAAGGGAATCGTCCCTAAGTACAACAAATTATGGCGTGGTAGAGAGTTAGTAATTGCTCGGGCATTTGGTAGTTGGGAGGGGTCTTACGGGCTTTTTGTCCCTTTGTTGGATGCAATGAAAAAGGCAAATCCAGGAACCCAATATAAAGTTGTTTCAAAGCGAACCAAAAAAGATGAGTGTCGGTATTTCATGCGATTAACATGGGCTTGGGGGCCATGTATTGAAGCAGTTAGTCACCTCAGACCAGTTATCAGCATTGATGCTTGTTTCCTATCAGGTAGATACAAGGGTAAATTGTTGATTGTGACTGGATATGATGCGGAGAACCAGTTAATCCCGCTAGCATTTGGGCTGGTAGAGAGTGGGGAATTTGAGAATTGGGGGTGGTTTATGAAGTGGGTGAGGCAGTTTGTAATTGGTCCAAATAGATTCATGTGTGTAGTATCTGACCGGCACATGGGCATAAAAAAAGTGTTCATACAGGATGATCTGGGTTGGTCTGAGGAGAATAGGGGAGTGTGTTCACAAGTATTGCTCTCAACATGTATTTGAGAATTTTGGTAAACACTCCAAGGATAAAATGGCTGCGAAATTTTTCAAAATCTTAGTGAAAAAGAAGAAACCAAGAAGAATGGTAGAAGGCATTGATGCAATCGGAAAGGAGAAATCTCAAATGCCTGAATTACTTGGATACATGTGGAAAGTACAATCCTGATGACGAGACAGAACTGGCTAAGCCATGGAAGGTATATCAAGCAATGGACAACGGAGCTCGTTGGGAAATCATGACTAGCAACGGTTCTGAATCGCTCAACAATGTCCTCAAAACTTTCCGAAGGTTTGTGTTTTATAATCAACGAAAATTTTATTATTTATTGATGGTTTTATGTTTCTTAATTTAATAGTAAGTTGTTATTTTTTGCAGGTTACCAGTTGCCGCAATTGTTGAGGAGACGTTTGCCAAGTGTGTCGATTGGTTTGTTGAAAGAAGAGAGCGTGCGGTGGAATTGCAATTGCAGGGTCAACTTTTTTCCACTCGTGTCCATGAAAAGATGAATAAACACATTCCCAAGACTTCAAAAATGAGCGCGATCACATTCGGCCATAACGAGTGGCAGGTGACCTCCCATGGTGAGAAAATCTTATATGACATGCATAGAGACAGCTTGTCACAAATGGAGCGAGATGCCACATACAGAGTCATACTTCAGGACAACAATCGCATGGAATGCACATGCCAAAAGTCTTAGCTAAGTGAAATACTATGTGTTCATGTGATGTTTGTGTGTCGCTTAAGGTACTAATCTCTGATGATAATTTCATAATCATCGCATAATAATTTTATAATGTTGACATTATGTGTGTAAAATTGTAGACACTTGGATCCAAATATTTTCGTAAATTACTACTATGACATTGAAGAACTAATCGTCACATGGAGTGGTGAATTCCACGTGTATGACAATCAAAGTGATTGGCCAGCGTACGAAGGACCAATATTAGTTCCAGAGCGTAAAATGGTGAAATTGGGCAGAAAACGACACATTCGGATCCGAATGTGGATGAATATACTAGAAGGAAGACCAGTGGGAAATCAACCCAACAGAGCAACCATGGAAAGTAATGCGAGAAGGAGAAGAGATGCACGAGGCAATACTCAATAAAAAAATAAGGAATGCGAGAAGGAGAAGGAAATGCGAGAAGAAGGCAAGTAGGTTTCAGTTGTTTGTATGTTTAATTATTTTTTAGCTAAATGAGAGTAGACAATCGTTGTTTGTATGTTGTACTATTTATAACTTATGTGGAAGTAGACGTCAAATTTTGTGTACGACATAACATAAGAAAATAAGCAAATAAAAAAGCAAACCACGTAACAGGAAATATCATAACATATAACAGTCCCAACAGGAAATATCATAACATATAACAGTCCCAAAAGTCATAACAGAAAATATCATAACATATAACAATCCCAAAAGTCCTAACAGAAAATATCATAACATATAAGATCAATCACCAACTAGATGGTGTGAATATGACCTTCTTTCTCTTAACCCTCTTGCTGCGTCCCCCCTCCTCCTCCTCCTCCTTCTCCTCATGTGCCTGAAATGCAGGTGTATAGGATCGGGATGGCGGTGATGCCTGTGATGGTTGTGGAGCCTCCTCTTGTATCTCCCCGAACAGACTACTATCCTGAGAGCCGCCCTGATCTGCCCCAGGACCGAATATGATGTCGGCTGTATCAGCCACATGATCCTGAGAACCATACGGGAGATCCTGTTGGGTCGGTGCAACATGTGGCTGTGAGAAGAATACCGGAGAAGAAGAGTCATCCTGAGAAGGGAAATCCTCGGCCTGCGTGTACTCACCGTACTGAGATCCCAGATAAAATGCAAAGTCCTGTGCTGGATCCTCCTCCTCCTGTATATCCCCATCACATGGGCGCCGTGTACATCCCTGAAATAAAATTATTAGGTTTCAATATAAAGATAACACGACATAATAAAGGCATTAAACACGTACCGCCACATAACCAGCAGCCTCAAATGTCGCCTCAACAGTCGCAACTGTCTGTATATCTGAACAATCTGGATGGGGGGTGCTCATCGCCTCTGCAGAGTCGTTATTCACAATGTATTACAAGTCCTCATATTTCGGCAGATCTGACAATATGAGGATCTTGTCCAACTGGTCCTTGTATCCGGCAACGACGACCGGTGGTGCAGCCATGCGCAACCATATCTTCCTCATCTTCTTCCACCCTCTTGTGATTGCCATTCGTGCGGTGATCAAGCATTGCTTGATGTTCATCAATACCTTCAAATAAATTGTATCAAAATTAGTGCAAAATGCAATTGAATCTCGAAAACATTTTGAAATAATAAAGGAATAATCAAATCTTACAATTTGTGCAGCCGGACCGGCACAAGGAATGTAGCCGTACTCGTCAGTGTTAATGTCACGTTGTACCTCTAGCGGCTTCTCATTCATCTCTGTTATCTGACCGTGCATGTACACTGTAAATGCACAATACTCCTGATACCAACGACGGTACTCCCGATCGTATGCCTCAAACGCGTAGGTCTGGAGATGCTCAGGAATAATGTCCTGCGGGGCTATGGCCTCAAGTCTCTCCACATGCTCGATGTGCACGGATCGCCAATTCCTACTAGCAGTAGTGTCCAGTGCCTTGTGGAACTTGTACCACTCGTCTTTGGTAATCGGATCGGGAACAAGAAAATACTGAGCCATCCCGAACTGTCTCATATCCCGTCCGGGGTAATAATGCTCAACAACCTGGAAGTAGATAAGCAGTACCTACAAAGATAAAAATAAATAACTTTGCAAACTAGAAGTTTTAGAATTAATTAGACATTGAAATTACAAGTGATACCTGAGCAAACCAGAATTCCCGCTGAGCAAAGCAGATAGTAGACAAGGAATGCAGGAAAGAGAGGGGGACAGCATCATCGTCAAAAACTGGAGCACGCTCGTCGTACGGCCTCCACTCGACGTGTTTGTCTAGCGTCATCTGTTCGAATTGACTCCGGAAAAAAGCAACTCCCGTAGGTCGTCCGTGAGGGGTACAGATAAAAGTCTTCTTAGAGCAAAATCTCTGAGCATACATAAGACATGTCTGGAGGTTGGGCTTACCCCAATTTGGTGCCCAATCTTTCTCTCGAGGCTGTGGTAGTCCAAATGGAAACCTCGTCCATGACCAATGATGGAGGAGAGTAATCGGGTGGTACATGCCGTGCTTGGTGGTTTGTTTTGGTATAAGTTCAAGTTATTTTTAATACAAACAGATAAAAAATTTAAAACAAATTAAAAAAATACATTTATACCTGACACGCAGTGCATAACATGCGATACAGACATGCCAAGACCGCTGCACCCCAATTCATATGTCTGGGGTTCTCCAAGTCCACCAGGAACTGAAGTAGACACACAGGAACAGTGCTACCAGATGAATCTGGAAACATCCAACAAGCGAACATCTCCATGATATAAGCCCGGGTCTACCGAAGTATCTCATCGGGATCTGCTGCGGCGGCTAGCTCTCCACTATAAATTAGGTTAATTTAGTATACAGTGTAATTTGTAAAAGAAAATAATCATTAATTAATTTCAAACTCAATTGAAATGCGCCCGCAAGTATGGTATACTAATGTCGTTCTTGGAGGTGATAATGCCCTTCTTTCTCGTCCTTCGCTTCATCAACCTGGAACTAAGGAGATCGGTAATGAGCTGTGAGAAGTCTCCATACTCCACCCCCATCACAGCATCTCCAGTAATCGGCAAGCCCTATAAACAGCTAACGTCTTGGAGAGAAACTGTAATCTCTCCAACAGGCAAGTGGAATGTGTGGGTCTCCGGCCGCCACCTCTCGACCAGCGCAGAGACGAGGGCGTCATCTGCAGTGATCGAGGTAAGCTGTGACACATGCCACAGACCCATCCTCTGTAATGCTGGGGCAAATCTCGGATCGTATTTGATAGACATTTGATTATTGCGTGTACTCGTGATGTCATGACTCTACATCATTAAATTTCAAATGAAATACAAAATAAAACCTAAATATTTATTCAAATGAAAAAATAAATTTAATGTAAGTTTAGTTTTTGAATCTTAACTTACATATGCTTTTGAGATCTTGTGGCCTTTAATCGGGAACCAGCAGACCTCGCTAATGCACTCCTTTGTCAAGTGCGGAAAGATAGTAGACCTCAATTCCTGACCCCAATCACAATCATCAAATGGTGTGCTTTGGGTACGACTGGTTGAAGCCATACTAAAAGAAATTTTATAAATTCTTTTAGATATTCACGAAATCAGTATATTCAGATAATGAAGCTCTAAGATAATCTTGCTAATTTAAAATTTGGTCATTTTCGGACAACAATGTAAATAAAGGTTCTTTTTTTGTCATTTGCAAACCATTCAAGACCAATTATATGCATTTCTAATCAATTTTGGTATATAATATCAAAACCATGATAAAATAAATAATTGCTCATTTCATGATTTTTTGTCCAATTGAGTGCATTTTCAATCAATTGTGGTCTACGATACTACAACAGTGCTAAATTTAATTTTTTTTTCCTACTATCGATACAATAATGCAACACAAACCTAATTTCGTACAAAATAACTAATATTGGACACCATTCGAGCTATTTGGTACAATTTACTACAATTATGGTAAATCATTTTAAATTGAAACAATTTGGTACAATTTATCTATATGAGTATTTTTGTACAATTATTCGGATTTTTTTTAGCATTTAAATAATCAAAATTGACTACAACTACAACTATTGTACAATTTATCTATATTGGACACCTATCTAACCTATTTAACTACATCTAAAAAAATTAAATAAATAAATTAAAAAAAATACCTTTTTACCGCTGGAGTGCGCCTCCTCTACTGTGAAAGTGAAAATCGGGTGCGCGGACTCAATCCGCGTTTCCGCGGGTCCGCCAATTTAGGCCGCGTTTCCGTGGGTCCGCTGATTCAGTCTGCGTTTCCGTGGGTCCGCGCCCTCAGTTCACGCTCTGTTTGGTGCACCTACTCAGTTCGCATACCTGACTTCTTCGGGTGCGCGGATTCAGTCCACGAAAGTGTCAAATTTGATACAAAATTAATGCGGGTGGTATTTAATTTATAACATTTTTTTAGGATGGTAAATAAAAAAAAATCTGCTTGAGCAGCTGAGGCTGTGTCGTCACTGAATTCCATTGTCGTTGAATCGTTCTCCTCTTCACCATCATCATAGCTAGAATTCCTGAGTAATTAATTAAGATGGCATTTTATCTACACTAAACTATTATAGTTAATTAAGTAGAAGTAAACAATGTTATTATATTGACAAGCACCTCGTGTTATGCTTGAGGTGTTGAGGGTCAGCATGTAAAGGCTGATTTGTTATTATCGGTAAAGTTGAAGCGATAACAAATGTTGTAGCCCATTTGCCAACTCTGGGCCGAATTCATTTTCCCAATTTATATTCTTCTCAGCCCAGCTCATTTTCTTGCTCAAACTCTGTTCCCAGAACTGCCTGTCAAGAAACTAGCCCTGTTTAAAACTCATGAATCCATCAGGGTCACAGGCTGGTTTTAACCTTTTTAAGTCAGGTCAATACTTGCCAGTTCCACAAGTATCAGTGTGTGCTTCTTGGTACATAGTTCATTCAAAAAGTACCAAAATTTTGGTATAATTTATCCAAAAAAAAAAAAAAATTATTAAGTCCTGGCGGGGTCTGCAGTTCTTTTTCATTTTTGTTTTGATACAAAGTTTATTATGTAATTTTCCTTGCTTAGTCCCCTCATAGTTGAAAATATTTTTCAATAAATTGCAATGTAAATTTACATAAAAATATATGTACCCCACAATATACACATACAGTGTGTATATAATCCTTCTAAGAAAATAAAAGGGATTAATATCTCTGGTCTCTATCTATGTATAGGATGATGTAATTAATCCTTTTAATTATTTATGGCATTATAGAAAATTCTAGAAGCAAGTAGTTTATTAGTTTATATGTTTCCCGACCAAAAACAACTTATATCTGAACTGGCAAGATAAAAGGTGCTTAGATGTTTTCCAGCTATATCATCCATGACATCAAAATTGGTTATAAATTTAATTTGGTTGTGGCCCAACCCAAAGTTTTGGCGAAAAGGTTGTAAGCTTTTGCAACAACAAGCTTAATTATGGGTTGCAATTTGCAAAGTTTTAGTCCCTACGACTTTCAAGTTGGTGCCAATTTCATTGGATCCGCCTAGACTAAAGAAGCACACATCCTTGAAGTTTTTTTTTTTTTTTTAATTTAGAAATAAAAAATATATTCAGGAAAGGATTTGATTTTTTTTTTTTTCAAAAAATAGATGGAAGTGTATTAATGGTGCAGTCTCAGTAGTTTTTGGAAAAAATTTAGACAAAATCAGTTTTCAAGAAAATATGTAGTCAGGATGGGCTTTGATCTGAAAAGCATTGGAACCGCACCACTCAAAAACCTACATATGGTGTAAACGTGCTATTGGTGTGGTTCCATCTGTTTTTCAAAGGAAAAAGTCGATCAATCCCTTTTACGAAAAATTATCATTGTTTTATTGTATTTACTAAAGGATCCCAGTAGACTCCCAACAACTTTTAGATGTTATTCTCTAGAATTGAATAAGCATCTCATGCAACTGCACATAATCCACAGTTCATTGAAAAAGAGTCCCAGTATATCCTAACAACTTTTAGATGTTATTTTCAAAAATTGAGCATGCGTCTTGTGCAATTGCACTTAGTCCGCAGTTCATAGAAAAAGAGTTCCGGTATACCTCAACAACTTTTAGATGTTATTCTCAAGAATTGAACTTGCGTCTCATGCAACTGCACTTACATGCATGGTTATGTTTATTAATATATATCTCGTGGAAATCAGAGAAGAAATTTTATCACTGCTTGACTAACCTAATTTAGTTTTAACATTGTTTGAAAACACGGATTTGAAACTAGTTAGATTGTTTCTTGTGGATATTAAAGAAAAATTATCAGTGCCATTATTTTTGTAATTTATTTTCCGTCTATAGCTTTCCAAACGGCTTAGTTTTAAAATTATTCATCTATGCTACATTATTGATATTCTTCTTTATTGGATTCTGTTCTCTCTTTTTATACTATGATCAAAGTGCTTATATTTTTTTCATGCACTCTCTCCAAAGTTAAGAGAGAACATTTTTTTTTTTTGTGTGTAGAAATTTTCACCTATAGGTGCTTTTTCTATTAGCAAGGGTAAACAGTGATTATCTGTGAAGGTATACCGACAGAAAAGGTGGTTTTTCTATTAGCGACGGAAGTATTCAAGGGTATACTAACAGAATCCATCGCGGATAGTGTCTCCATTCTTGAAATTCTAAAAAGCTATTTATTTGTTCCAAATTACTTGACTGTAATATTTCTATAAAAATAATTATTGTTAACTTAAGTGTGTATGTATATATATTTCAAAATGAAGCCCAAAAGACAATCTTAATAAACTCAACATTTATTGTTGTAATGTGCCCCTCAAGGAATTAAAAAAATCACAGAAAAATTAGCTGAAATTACTATACCTAACAAATTAGTATAGATGATAAATGGTGCCTTAATCCACTATATATATATTATGATCGAATCGGTGCATAATTATAGTTATCCGCATTGTATTTAATTTCAAACTATCCATAATTTCACAGGATGATACCTGCCTTAAGGTGGGTTTGGTGCATGGTAGATGGCAACATGGCATATGAATTAGCTAAGCTAGCCATTGTCTATCTGTCATATATATAAATACAGCACCACTAGCAACATGCACAAATATTAGTTAATATAAGTTAATATAAGTTATATATATTGCAATTCAAAACAGCTTATGTTGGAGAAATTAAAAAAAAATTAACTTGCACCATTAATTGTTAAATCTTAGAAACTATTAACATTTTGTCATAAAATTCAAAAAATAATGAGTCCAATTAATAATATTGTACAAAGACTTAGAGATTTACTTGGAAATTCATATTGCTATATTAAACACACTTAACTCCAAGTTAAATAAATCTACAATGTGTTCGAAAATTGAGATGTTAAACATATACCTTGATCAATTCAAAAAATAGGAGGAAGATAGACGAAAAATCAGAAAATGCATATTTATTGGTTATTGCATACAATCGAAAGGATATAGGTTATACATACACAAATCGAAAAGGTTTGCAAACCCAAATCGAATTAATGCACATTAGATAGCTGCGTAGCAACAAATTAGGTGGAGTCACATCAGAATTCTCTTTGAAAAAATACTAATTTGATCTATCCGTTCAGAACGGTTCTATCCGTATTGAACGGAACAGTCATTTCCTGAATAAATGTCAATATTTGAACCTTCCATGCTGAACAGATCCATAAGCTTCCGAATTATGG